>JAKSZT010054437.1:657498-748976 GCA_026826555.1 Tolypeutes matacus | reverse complement strand
ATTGTTGAGTTGTAGTATCTCTTTATATATCATGGAGAGAAAACCTTATTGGGTATGTGATTTCCAAATATTTACTCCAATTATGTTGGCTGCCTTTTCAACCTTTTGACAAAGCCCTTTTAGGTGTAAAGATGTTTAATTTTCAGGAAGTTCCATTTATCTATTTTTACTTTAGTTGCTCATGCTTTGGGTGTAAGGTTTAAGAAACTACTGCCTGCTATAAAATCTTGAAGATGTTTTCCTACATTTTCTTCTAGGAGTTTTATGGTTTCTTTTATATTAAGATTCTTGATCCATTTTGAGTTAATTTTTGTATAAGATGTGAGATAGGGTTCTTCTTTCTTTCTTTTGGCTATGGATATCTGGTTCTCCCTGCACCATTTGTTAAATAGACTGTTGTGGCCCAGCTGGGAGGGATTGAGAGCTTTGTCAAATATCACTTGACTGTAGATGTGAGGGTCTATTTCTGAGTTCTCAATTCAATTCCATTGGCCAATCTGTCTTTATGCAACCCCCATGCTGTTTTCACCAATGTAGCTAAGTAATATGCATTAAAGTTAGGAAGTGAGATTCCTCCAAATTCATTCTTCTTTTTTAAGTCATTTTGACTATTTGGGGCCCCTTGCCCTTCCAAATAAATCTGATAACTGGCCTTTTCATTTCTGCAAAAAAAAAATAGTTTGTTGGGATTTTTATTGGCATTACATTGAATCTGTAAAGCAGTTTGGATAGAATTGACATCTTACTGATATTTAGTGTTCCAGTCCAGGAACACAAAAATTCCTTCCATTTAGTTGTCTTCTTCAGTTTCTTTGATCAGTGTTTTGTAGATTTCTGAATACAGGTTATTTATATCCTGGGTTAGCTTTATTACTAAATATTTGAATCTTTTAGTTGCTTACAAGTGAAATTATTTTCTGATTTCCTCCTCAGATTGCTCATCAATAGTGAATAGAAATGCTATTGGATTTTTCATATTAATCTTGTATTCTGAAACCTTATTGAACTCATGTATTAGTTCTAGTAGATTTTTGCGAATTTTTCAGGATTTCTAGCCCATGGAGCAAGAGCCTTTGGAGCATTGGTCTGGAGGGAACTGGACAGGGAGATAGATTGCTTTAAAAAAAAAAATAACATGGGTTTTTAGCCTTGTGGAAATCACAGATTGCTAAGCCCCACCCTCAGAACATAGGGGCAGGGTAGGTCCTGAAACCCACCAGACACCCAGTGAGAGGGAGCATTATCTGAGAGTGGGAGGGTTCTGGCAAGGGGCAGAGAGGGGTTTCCTTTCTGTGGGTTTTGTTACTAGGACCCCCTTAGAGCTTTGGGGAACACACAAGCTAGCTCGAAGTGGCAACTGTCTAAGGGGAGAGGCAAATCTGCTGAGGCAGCTTGATTTACCTAACCACCCTGGGATACAGAGGCTTGGCCTGAGAGAGTGTGAAGTCAGCCAATTTAATAGTTCTGCACCCAGGACTACCAGAATTTCAACTCCCCTATGGGAGTCAGGCAATGGGAAGCACTTAATAAGTTTTCAAGAGCCTATTTAGGGTCCCCTGGGAGGAGGGGTGGACTAGAAGAGGCTTGATAATCATTTCAGTGCAGTGTACTCAGTTATCAGTGTCCCATTGGAACTTCAAAAGGGAACTCAGCCTGACCAGAAGGGGGGATGGTAGATCTGATCATACAGCCTGCCAAATCCTGCTACAAATGGAGAGTAAAACATGCCCAGGGGAAAATGACTGAATAGATTTCTGAAAAGCTAACTGATCCAATTAAAAAGATAGCTCAGTGGAGGAATTTCTGCCTTGAATATATGAGGTCCCTAGTTCGGTTTGCAGCTCCTCTAAGATTAGTGATCCTCCGGATATCTAACATCCAGCTGATATCATAGGACAGGGAAAACATAGACATTGTATTTGCACTTGCTTCTTTTGGGTCCCTTACTTTACCAAAAAAAAAGTTTACTTAAAAAAATATTTAACTTAGTTTACTCACTAAAACCTGCCTCAAAACTTGCAGACAAAAGTCTACAGGGTAATTAATTGATGAACACAGGCAACCTGAGAGGTTCCACAAGGGCCCAAGAGGGAATTCTGTTCTTCCTTAGCTTTGTTTGACTGCTTGTTTGTGTGTTTGTTTGGTGTTTTGTTTTTGTTTTTTTTGGTATTTTTGTTTTGTTTCTGTTTTTCTTACCTCTCCCCACCCCCTTTCTAAAATTAGGTGCTGCTAGCTTATTTCTTCTTTGCTGTGATTCTTCTTTCTTGATTTCCCATTTTCTATGTATACTGATTTTGTCTGCTGATGTTCTCTCTTTTCCATCCTTCATCTTTCTATCTTCTGCTCTCTTTTGTGGTTCTTACATTCCACCTTTTTATTAGTCCTGAACTTTACTAGTTTCAATTTCTATCTTGTCTATTCTGTTTTCTGTTTTTTAATTAACTCTTTTCTTTCTGTCCTTTCTTTTCTCTTTCTCTCTCTCCTCATCATCCTGGCCTTTTAAATCATTCTATATATTTTTCTCTATTTGGTTTCCCATTTCAGTGTAGGTACTCCACCTATTTATTCCTATTACTCTTTACAGCTTACATGAGTTAAATATTCATTTCCCTAAGTCTTATACAGCCCCCTTTCTAATTTTTATTATTATTACTATTATCCTTTTTCTTTTCTTACCTATTTTGATTTATCTGGCCCTCTTTTTCTTTCAAGGGAACAGAGAATAAAGCAAGGAAATAGAACAAGAATAACAAAGTGTCAAAGGGAAAACTTAACACACACACAAAAAAGCAGCAGCTAAACAGAACTCTAGAGTAGAGAGAGAAGCTAATCAACTGAATAAACCCATCAAGATAAATGATAACCAGAGGGCAATGAAAAATTCCAAACTATACTAAGAAACAGGAAGATATGGACCAGTCCAATGAACAAACTGAAAACCAGGAAGAGATTCAGAACATTGAACAACCATCAAAGCTGTCAAAACAAATATCATAGACCAACTTAATGAAGTGAAGGAAGAGATTAAAGATATTAAGAAGACACTGGGAGAATATATTGAAGAAACTGTAAACATACATAAAAAGATAATGGATATGATGGTGATGAATGGCACAATCCTAGAATACAAAAAGACACTGGAATCACATAACAGCAGAATTGAACAGGGAGAAGAAAGAATTAGTGATGTGGAAGACAGTGCATCTGAAATCAAACAGGTAGTAGAATAGATAGATAAAAAGATAAAAAAATTCCAGCAGGGAATTAGGGATTTAAATGACAACACAAAACACACAAACATACATGTATTAGTCAGCCAAAGGGGTGCTGATGCAAAACACCAGAAATCAGTTGGTCTTTATAAATAAATATTTGGGGTAGAAGGCCACAATTACCAGGCCATAAAGCATAAGTTTCTTCCCACACCAAAGTCCATTGCCACATGTTGGAGCAAGACAGCTGCTGATGTTTGCCAGGGTACAGGTTTCTTGGGTTCCTCTCTTCCTGGGGCTCCATTTCTCTTGTGCTCAACTCCTATGTTTCCTCCACAAGGTCAGCTGCAAACTATGAGGCTCTTGAAGCTTTGCCTCTCTCCACAAGGCCACCTATAGACTCTCAGGTGAATGGCCCATGTATTTTCCCAGGGCCTTCTCTTCTTCCTCATGACGAATTTCTCTTACTTCCCCAGGATCCATCTCAAGACTCCAACATCAGAACTACTTCCTCTGTCCTTTGCCATGACTTTTATATTTCACTCCACCTCCCACCAAGGAGTGGGGCTCAATGCCATACTGATGTGGCCCAGTCAATGCCCTAATCATAACTTAATCATGCCCAGGTTAACAGAACAGTTTGCAAGCATAATTCAATATCTATTTTAAGTTTTCAAAACTTAAGCCAGATATAAATGGTCACATATTTAAAAAGATTCTATTTATGTGCAATATCCAAAATATGTAAATAAATACAGAAAGATGATTAATGGTTGAAGGGATTTAGGGGAGTGGGGAATGTGCAATTTCTCCTTTTGTGTGTATGAGATTTCCTTTGGAGTTGATAAAAACATTCTGAAATTAGATAAATCTGATTCATAACATAGTGAATGTACTAAATGCCACTGACTGTTAAGTGAATTGCACCTAATAAAAAAATGTACACATAATGTGAAGTAAAAAGTGCATGAGATTTTATTCAAAGAAATCAATTTTCTCTAGAACAAAAAACAAATATATTTTAATGTATAGATGTGAAAATAAACATTAAAATTATAAATTTTCATGAACATTTATTTTCTCATGTTTGTTTTTCATGCTTAAATTATAACATATTCATAGTAAAATAAAATAAAAATGGCAAATTAATAGGAAACCCCTGGATTCCTCTCAAGTATTTGTATAATTCAATTGTGTATGAAATGGTAATAAAATTATGTCCTGCACAGTGTTATATAGTAGTATCTTTACATAATTTCCCCTTATGAAAACAAGCATAAAATTGCCTTCCAATATTCTTTCAGATAATTACTAACAGTTTTTATCATGTTCTGGAGAGGACTATGCAACTTCAGCTCTACCATTTCCACCCTCCAATCTTTATCCCAGTAAACTGATGAATTTTTATCACATTATTATTCCTGTTGAAATATTCATATTTATTCACCTTCCATTATTTTTATTTCCAGATTTATTTCAGAGAATTCCAACCTTTTTTCTATAGAAAACCAGTACGGTAGGATCCCTAAAGAATCTCCAGGAAATGGAATATTTTTTAATACATATAATACAATTTTAAAAAATTATGAATGTATAAAAAAAAGAAATGAATGAATCATTATAATTTCTCTTCACAGTAGCCTTTCATATCCAACAGCAGGTAAGAATTATAATTTTGCACATATCTGGGAAATCCACTGAAAATGAACAGTGTGTGTCCCACAGAATGAAGCACTGACTAGTTTTATTATCTGTGTAATCAGGGTCTGACCCCCTGGAATATAATCCTTATGTGGTTAGACTGTTTTAAAAGGGTATGCAATAGTAGAGGTTATATTCACCTTGAGAAGAAGACACTGGACAGGGTTGGAATTTTGGAAGAGAGCAAAGTGCTACTTTCTTTTGGAAATTCTCTCAGAACCTATAAGACCTCACCATTTCCTCCAGGTTTGTAGTTCTGGTGAGTTCTCCAAACAATAGTTGTGAGCAGGCCACATTTACTTGCACTTTTATAAGTCCTGACTATATTCAGATCTTTTGATATCAGAGAAATATCTTCCATTCTATTGTATCCAATTTTGCCTCACCACACTCATGTGCTGTTTTTGACTATTTATGTCCTTTATTCATTTTTGTTTAGAATCTATTTCTTTACTTTTAATTGGGCTGTCCAAGATTCTAGGTCTTTTCTGTTCAATACTGAAACCAATAGACATACATGACTATTAAATTTAAATTAATTAAATTTAAATAACACTAAAAACTCAGTGCTTTAGTAGCACTAATCAAATTTCAAGTGCTCAATTACTATATGTGTCTAGTGGCTTCTATAATGGAGTGTGGAGATACATAACACTATCTTCATTGCAGATAGAATTATTAGGAATGCTAATCTGAATCTTATATATTTCTTCTATTTTTTCCATTTATAAATGATTTATTTTTTTCTTCTCTATTAATTTCTACATCTACACTCCAATAATGTTTAATTTTATTTATTTTAACTTCTAAGTTAGGTTTTTATATCATTTAAATATTTATTTTTAAATATCAGTATTTTACACAATACAAGATCAATAATTATCTCAGAAATATTGGTTTAGATTTGTGATTATGGAAATTTTATGTAATGTATTTACTGAAAATAACACAAACAAAAGACATTCCAAACTCTTCATTACAAGGAACCCTGCCAAGTACTCCTAAATTATAATAATGCAACTTAAATACAGGGTGTTGAACCTTGGGGTCACATCACTCAACTAAAATAATTTCCATCAGACTATTTATGGAGACTTAAAAAAACAAACTAGCCAGGAAGGGTAGTAGACAAATCACAAAGTAGATTATTTATTCCCAAGGTGACACATCAAGTCCTAACAAATAAGTCTTCACATAGACTCTACCTTACTAACACTTATGATGTATAAAATCTGTATATTTCTCTATACTTTGTTCCTGTACTGGCCTGGAAAGACAATGTCATTGTTTGCTTCTCCAAGGACAATTGAAAGGGAGGGAACCTTACAGCCTGCTGGAATTGTCACAAAAAACCCTGATATATGCAAATTACAAGGGATCCCATTGTTCTACCCATAACAAATTTTTTTCTTATCCCAAATGCTTCAGTCTCTTTGGATCAAACAGCACCATTTTTTTTTCATATCAAATAAAAATGCTAGACCTAAGGTCCTCTTTCTCTGCTTTAAGCTTTCTTTGACCTGTAACCTTGTAACCAAGAATTAATAATTAACAAAAGTTTATGATAACTGAATCATCATATAGATGCTTTCATCCTTATTTTTTCAGTATATTATAGAATAGTACAAAGCTATTACCTGAAATTACTGAAATTGGCTATGTCAACCTCACTGTTCTTTGTTTATTGCAAACTAGGCTCATTCTTGTGTTCACTTATTATTGTTTTGTTTATTCTAGACTAACATTACCTATGTTTATGTTTATTTGAAAACTAGTCTTGTGTATATTTACTACTGTGATTGTAAACACCTCATCCTCCCCTGTTTAAAATGATTAAAACCTTAAGATCCTCAAAATCAAAAAGGTAGATTTTGGGCCCTGGCTAGACCATTGATCTCTTTGCTAGCCTAGCAAATAAACTTTCTCACTTGGAACCCCAGTGTTACAAGAACTGGACTTTGAAGTGTAGAAGTGGAAGAAAGGACCTGGTTTGCTCCGTGTCAATCACACTATAGACATAACTGGTTGCAAGAATTATAAAGATATCAGAAGAGGTTCGGAAACTTACTATTAATAGTCCACATCCCTCTGCAAACTACAAGTTACTTTAACAATACATGTCCACTTTCCATTTTAAGGTACTGGATTGGCAAATGATTCACAACACAAATTTTGATCAGCTCTTTACTTGTATTCTCAATACAACAGAACTTTGGATACTAAGGACATAATGATAGTATTGCTAGTAATGGATCTATAAACATCACTTTGACTGTATTTACATTGTTCTGCCAGGTGATATTTTTATTTTGAAGATTTATCAGATATTTGCCTGGGTAGTAAATTACCTGATCAATGTCTGGGCAATATGTACTTGGTCTCCTCACAGTCCCTTAGGAATTTATAATAAATCTGAAACTTCTCACTGAACTACTCCCCTCAATCTACATTACCCAGGGAGTTAATGGTTCTAGATTTGCCTCTTTTGGCAGATTGCTGCTACCTAGGCTTGGGATTAACACAAATGAAACTGGATAAAATATCTATTAATCATAATAGAAGAAATTACTGAATCTACTGCTATAGCTATAGCTGCACAGCAAGTCATTAGATTTATTTGTTAAACCTGTTTTTGGCAATAGCATTGCTATTATCTAAATTGCAATTGTTACTTATTAGCTGAACAAGGAGGCATTTTTTGCCATTGCCAACACCACCTGTTGTACTTGGGTAAGCAATTCTGGGGAAATTAGGACACAATTGCATGAAATAATTAAATAAACCACATGGTTTAAGCAGGTAAGGCATTCCTCAAGGCCCTGATTTGATCACTTTGATTTCAGTTGGGTCAAATCATGGAGGTCTGGGCTTAGGAGCATACTAGGAGATAGGTATTTGGACCTTTTATCACTCATAGTACTAATTATAGTCTCCCTGATGTACTGTTTTCTCTCAGGGGTTTTGAATGTTTGTCCCCAGCCACTTGTGTCCTAGCAAATGATTTCTTTATGTCTGGATTGACAAAAAACTGATGATCATGGAAAAACTGACATCATGACCACCTATGAGCCCAAAATGAAAACAAACTGCAAATACTACTCCAAGATGTCAGGCAGTAACTGAAAATGGGCTCAAAACCTTACATTTTTATCACAACCCTCAATGGCTGAGAGCCAGATCAAACTGGGAGAAATTGTTAAATAAATTAAGTAGGCCCTAGATGGAGTCCTCCATGCTAAGCCTGCATCAGCAAACTGAAGCTTAACTTAGTTCCTATTTCTTGTAAGTGATCCTTTCCCCAGAACCTGAAACATAACAACCTGCCATAACATACAACAGATTATTTCCTCTCCTCCTTCTCCAGGAATCTTGATCTGTTCTGTTTGATTTTTGTGCAAAATTTTGTCTTCAGCACCTATGATTTTTTAAAATTCTCTTCCTCACTCAGTACCCCATTTTCCTTACACTTTTCATTTCTTGGAATCTCCAGTTTAGAAGCAGTCGAGTTTAACCCTTCCCCCCCAGTTTTTCTCTGTGAGGCTTTTCTGACAAAGGTTTCTTCCCTGCCAGGTTATCCTGCCTCTGAGAGTCAGACAGGGTCATTCCAGAATGATGGCCTCCCCAGAAAAATCCATTCTACATTTAGGGAATTCCACCCAGAGTAACTGGATTGAGTGAATGCACCACTCAGCCACAGCCATTCGGCTGCAATTTTACTCCCCATCCCCCAAAACAGGGGCCCTTTTGTTTTCAGCATTCCCCAGCAGCTTGTTTTCTGCCCTGGGTCTCTGTGGGCTTTGGTCATTGTACCTGGTTATGCATGGAGTTCTAACTCACTGTTGTGAGTTCCTCTAAAATCTGTCTCCCCAATGAGAAGGATCTGGTTGCTTGTTGCCTCTGGAGAACTCCCAAGCTGTGCCCAGAACCCATTGAGAAGGAAGGGAAGAGGATTGGTAGGTCCTGGATGGAAGATTCATACCTGATATTTTTCCCTTTCTTCAGCTTAGCATTTGTGGAGTCCTCCAGTATCTATCATCCTCCAGAGTACCTGGGGACATTTTTTCAGGGTATGATTTCCATTGTTGTGTTGATGACATCACCCCTCCACCATTGTTTTTTTTTTTTTTCAAGAGGTACCAGTGATTAAACCCAGGACATGAGATGCAGGCGCTCAACCACTGATCTCCATCTGCTACCCAATGAGAGTTGATTTTTTCATTTGTTTATTTGTTTTGTTTTTTTGAGGTACAGGGGACCAAACCCAGGACCTCATACATAGGAAGCAGGCACTCAACCACTTGAGCTACATCCCCTCTGTCATTGATTTTTTGTCTAACTTTACCTCAACTTCAAAAAATAAAATAATAGACAAAAGGCAGCTTGGCAAATTATGGAAGCATTAATCTAAAAAAATTCTGTACAGTCACATTTATCTTATTTAAACCTAAAAACAAACTCAATTGTTTCTCAGTGTTCAGAAAGATATATAAATGAACAAAGATTGCCTAAATGTTATGACCAACATCTCCTTCCTAATGAAGAAAATGAAGAAAAAAAGTTTAATCATATTCATATCTTAAAACTAAACCCATATTATTTATTTACCTTCAGCATTGATATATTATCTTCTTTGCCTTTCCTACAAAAAATATTATATTACTGGTAACTATAGTCTATAAATTATATTAGTTGCATTTTTCATATTTATCACCAAATTCTTAACACCTTGTAGTTGAAGAACATTCTTGTATTTATATTATTAGCCACAATCCTCCTCTAGCAACAAAATCATTATATTACACAGCCCCTAGACTGTCTTTCAATGAACATTTAACTCCCTAGACTTCATCTTTCAACCACAATCCCATTTATAAAAAAGCATTATGTGCAATACTCATCATGATATTCTACTATCAACTCTATCCTTTACAATATATTTACAATTGATCTTATTAAACCTTCTACATATATTTGGCATCATCTCCCCCTTATTAACCAACATTCTGTCTCCTACTAACCTATTCTCTGTCGTATAATTCCATAAGTTTACTAATTATATTTAGTTCATATCAGTGAGAAAATACAATATTCATTTTAATGTTTTTGACTTATTTCACTCAACATAATATCTTCAATGTTCATCCATGTTGTCATATACATCTTGATTTCATCTCTTCTTACACCTGAATAGTATTTCATCATATGTATATAACACATTTTGTTTATCCATTCATTGATTGAGGGACACTTAAGTTGTTTCCATCTTTTAACAATTCTGAGTAAAGCCACTATGAACATGGGAGTGCAGATATCTGTTAGCATCCTTGCTTTTGGTCCTTCGGTATATGTTCCTAGTAATAGGATTGCTGGATCATTGGGCAATTTTATACTTAGCTTCATGAGGGACCACCAAACTTATCCTCCACAGTGACAACACCATTTACATTCCCACCAACAGTGAAAGAATGTTCATATTTCTCCACATTCTTTCCAGCACCCACAGATATCTTTGTTTTTTTTAAATTATTGCCATTCTGTAAGGTATGAAACATTATCTCTTTGTAGTTTTGATCTGAATTTTCCTAGCAGCTAGTGATGTTGAGGACCTTTTTATGTACTTTTTATGGACATTAGTATTTCCTCTTTGGAAAAATATCTATTCGAATCTTTTGCCTATTTTTAATTTATCTTTTCTTTCTGTCATTGGGTTATGTGATCTCTTTATATAACATAGAAATAAAACCCTTTTTGGATCTGTGGTTACTGAGGTTTTTCTCCCATTGTGTAGGCTGCCTTTTCACCTTCTTAAACAATGTTGTTTGAAACACAAAAGTGTTTAATTTTGAGGAAGTCCTAAGTCTTATTTATCTATTTTTTCTTTCATTGCTTATTCTTTGTGTGTAAGGTCCAAGAAACCACCCTACTACAAGATCTTCAAGTTGTTTCCCTACATTTTCTTCTAGAAGTTTTATGGTTCTACTTTTTATACTTAGGTCGTTGACATATTTGAAGTTAATTTTTGTATAAGGTGAGATAGGGATCCTTTTCTGTCTTTGAGATATGGGTATGCAGCTTTACCAGCACCATTTGTTAAATAGGCTTTTCTGACCCAGCTGGGTTGGTTTCACAGCCTTGTAAAAATTCATTTGACCATAGCTGTTATTAACAGCTATACTGTAATATTCATGCATTTATGTCAAAGATGTACTTAGTTCATAATAGGGAAGTATGGAAAAAGTGTGTCAAATGTATGCTATGGACCATGGCTGGTGGTAATAGTCTAATGATAATATCTCATAAACTGTAACAAATATTTTGTCATGGTGTAGTACATTGGGGGAAGGGGCATTGTGTGGGAAATCTACACATGTGACTGATTGTTTTGTAAGTTCACAACTTCTGTATTAAAACTATATTCAACTTCTGTAATAAAAACAGAATTCAAATGATTCAGATGTAGAATCTAAAAACATATTTTAAAAATAATAGAGAGGGTTAGGGGAAAATACACCAAATTTAAGATATGGACTATATTTAGTAGTAAGATTTAGACAATATTCTTTCATAATTTGTAACAAATGTCTCACAACAATGCAAGGTGTTGGTGGTGTGTTGATGTATGTGACCCCTATATGATGTTATTCATGTTGTTTGGTAAGTTCACACCTTTGATTATACACTTACTGTTTCTGTATGTTCATGTATGAATGATATACTTCAATAAAATTTTAAAAATTCATGTGTGTTCATGTATGAATGATATACTTCAATAATTTTTTTTTAAAAAATCACTTGACCATAGATGTGATGGTCTATTTCTGAAATTGTGATTTTATCCCATTGGTCAATCTATCTTTATGCCAGTACATGCTGTTTTTTACTATGTTAGAGAAATAATATGCCTTGAATTTGGGAAGTGAGAGTCTAACTTCATCCTTCTTTTTAAAGATAGTTTTAGCTACTTGGAGCCCATATCCTTCCAGATAAATTTGATAATTAGCTTTTCCAATTTTAGGAAGAAGATTGATAGAATGTGTATCAGATTGCATTAAATCTATAGATCAGTTTGGGTAATATTGGCATCTTATTGATATTTAGTCTTCCAACCCATGAAAAAAGAATGCCCTTCAATTTGTTGAGGTCTTCCTTGGTTTCTTTTAACAATGTTTTGTAGTTCTCTGAATACAAGCCCTTTATGTCCTTGGTTGTTTAATCCTAAATATTTGATTCTTTTCATCACTATTGTAAATGGAAATTTTCCCTAACTTCCTCCATGGGTTGCTCATTAGTACTGTATAGAAATGTGTTGAAGCCCAGCTACCAGGATGCCCGCCCCCCAAATGAAACATAGTCTGAAGCACAAAGCCTCCTGGCCTGACCTGGACATTTACTAGTTTAAAAGTAACAAACCTCTCTGAAGGAAATAATGTACAAATGGTGCTGTAAACTTTAATCCCCTTAATTCTGTATACTCCCTTCCTGTGATAGCATCACCAAATACCCCATTTGTGCAATTCATGTAAGTTTTGCAGAAAGTCTGTTCTCATACCCTATGGAATCTCTTTGTCCTGAGATCCCTTATAGTCCCCTTCCTTTTCTCATTTCTTTACAGAGAGCTAACTTCATTCATTCTTTGATGGGCCACCATCAAATAGTCTCTCCCATTCATAAGTTCCAATAAAGGTCATGCCTAGCCATATGTCTAGTGAATTCTTTGGTCTTACAGTTGCCCCAACAAGTGCCCTTCAAAGTTGGGTTGAAAAAATTGACTAGTCACAGCCAGGAGACCAAAGGACCACCAGCAGTGGTGGGCATGAGCTCTGAGAAGGGGAAATTCATGAGGGAAATCCTGAGTTGTCCTATAATATCCATGTGGGGAGGGGTGGCTGACCTCCAAGGTGAGTGGGGACCACATGAGTGGGGACCTTTGAGAGAATTTGGGGTTGCCCACTTGCTTGACTGTTGTGGAACTCAACATTCCAAAAATGCTGCAAAAACAAAAGATTATGAAGTTTGGTAAAGATATCAGACATGCTGCCACAGCATTTGGGCTGGCCAGTGGTAGGGGTGGTACAGTTATATACACCATATTGTCTCAAGGAAAACAAAGAAATCCACTGCTTAGAAGAAAAGTTAAAGCTAGAAAGGGATTTGTGGGGTTCCACCTCAGCCTTAGTGATAGACATCTCTGAGCAACTAGAGAAGGAGATAGTGATTTAGATGTAGAAACAAAAGAAGAATCTTTAAATCATGTTAAATGGCTTGTGCAAAGAAGCCTAATCACAGATACAACACCATATAAAAGAGGAAGTGCTAAATAGGGTACTTGTCAATGAAACCATGCTTGTGAAAAAAATATTTTGTGAAAGAGTTAACTGAGATAAGGAAAACATTCTGGCAGAAACTCTGCAACCCCCCTGCCTCATGAATGGTGTGACTGTGGGCTAGTGGGGGCTGATAGAATTAGTTTAGCTGCTGGAGAAGTGGAAAAAACTTAGCAACATTAATATTCCCTGTTCTGTTTCCATGTTAATTCTAATTGGGCCTTGAATGCCATGTTGATAAAATTGGTGTTGTTAAAGTTTAGTAACTTTTGAACTGGACAACTCTATGAAAGCAAAAGAGGGAAAGAAAAAAATAGAAAAAATGCAGGCTGGTTTTGTAAGCCTGCAATTAAATCATGGCTTAGTCCTGATAACAACCAGCCTGCCCTGCCAAACTGCCTCCAAAAAACTCTTTCTTGTATTGAATGTTATTAGATATTTAAAATGAAAAAAAGTTGTTTGCATATAACCAAATTGAATCATTATTCTGACAAATCTATTTAGTGTTGATGGTAATTGTATTTTGTAAAATGTTGGCTTGGAGACAGTTTCCAAAATCATTTTGATAACTTAGGTATGTAAGTTATATAGAATATATTTTTATAATTAAGGGAAAAGAAAATAATTTTTTCCAAGAAAATGGTTATTAAGAGAGAGGAAAACATGGGACAAAACCTGAATAGATTCAGAAAGATCAGAAGGCTCATGGAAAAGGAATTTTTGTGATCAAAGTTGAGTAAGATTTGATGGGTCTATCTCTAAAGTTTTAAAAGCTTTAGAATCAAATTGTATACTGATGCAAAACTAAAATTTGATTCTCTCTCTGTTAAAGTGACAAAGTTTCTTAAATCATTAGTTTATTTTTCAGAAGGCTTATAAAGTTTTTCTCCTGAATAATCAGTATACAAAGCAGAATGTCTGTTTTATCAATACAGCTTCTTGTACTTTATGTTAACTTTATCATGTCCTTGGTTGTTTAAGAAAACAAGTCTTCTAACTTTTAAAAGAGCATAATGTTCAAATGTAACAACTTTTAACATTTTGCTTTCTCTAACTCAAATCCTGAAAAGTATTTTAAACAGTTGCAAAAGATTTGTTCTTTCACCAAGAAAAAAGTAAAATAATAAAAATAGTTAAGTCCATTTAATATGTTATGACTTAAATGGAAAGTGTTTAGAAACTGTTGTCTATGGTTGGTGGCAAGGCCCCAAGATGTGTAAGTCCAGTGAGGGTGGTGGGCCACACTTGTGGGAGATGTTTGGGATGTGGTGGGAGGTGTGGGAGGTGGGCAACATGGGAATCCCAGTGGGTTCCATGTAATATTTTAGGTAATCTAAGCACCTCTTAAAATATATTTATATATATATAAATAACATTTTTGTAAGCAAATGAACATATATGCATATATATTTATATATCATTTTATAAATAGTGGTATGTATTGTGAAAATTTTGATTTTTACCCACAATAAAAAATAAATAAATTAAAAAAAAAAAGTATTTTATAACCTTCTGTTAACCAGTGTTGTATGGGTACAATGTTCATATAAATACTTGAAAATTGTATAAAATTCCTAGAAATTTAGCAATGTTTTCTGCATAATATTAGATAGTATAATGCTGTTAATTAGGGTTTTAATTATTTTAAAGGTGTTGTATGTCACAGAAACTACCTCTCTGCCTGGGAATCAAGAAGCAGATGCTTTGGCTCCTTTTCACCTGATTTGCCCATCGCCTCTGACAAAAGCAGCCCTATGGCTACATAAAGAAGTAGCCATGGGGTGCTGCCACAGGATGGCTAATAACAGTAAATTGTCATGAATTAAACAAAGTAACATCACTACTATATGCAACAGTCACAAACATTGCTGGTTTATTGCAAGAAATTAGTACCCAGTTATGTCACTATCACTTTGCTTTAGAGCAGGGGAACTTAAGAAGGGCTCTTAAGCTTGAATTAAAATTGAAAAACAAACAAACACATTATTCTTGTGGGGATGGGTTGGTGTGACATATTTATTAAATAATACACAGTATAATGTGGACTTAATAAGGGGCCAGTGGTTTTCACCTGACTGCCACAGGGAGCCATGGAACAAAAAATGTTAAGAACCCCTGTTTTAGATCTTCCTAATGCTTTCTTTAGTATCTTCTTAGACACGTCAAGCCAGCCTGCATTCACCTCCACAAAGGAAGGCCAACAATGGACTTTCCCAGTGGTTCCCCAAGGCTGTGTGCAGAGCCTGACCATCTGTCATGGCTTTGTGGCAAAGGATCTGGCCCTGTGGAAGAAAACTGTGGCTGTAACCTTATTCCTTTATATTGATACTATTATGTTAACCAGTAATTTTCAGAATTAAAGGAAGCATCAGAGACAATAGTAATCTCATCCTGAAAGCTAGGTATGGGCCATAAATCACAACAAGCTGATCTGTCAAATTCTTAAGTGCTTTACCGGTAAGAAAAAAACTATACCCTCTGCTGTAATCATTAAAGAACCTAGGTACTAGGAACCACCAATTCCTGTGACCTTGGACAAGCCACTTCTGCTCTGGAAACTCGCCCCTTCTCCTTTAAAATGGGAATAATAATAATGCCTTCTTAATGTGCCTTGTACAGTGCCTAAAGCTTGGGAAACTCATCTTTGAGGTGTGTAAAGGCTCAACATCAAAGCCACAATTCTTTAAAAAGCAGTGTTTTATTAAGCTTAAAATTAGCCTTCACACTTGAATTGCAAATCGGTCCCTAATTAATGCCCTTCAGTGCAAAATCTTTGTTTAACCTGACTTGTACTTAGAGATAGCAAAAACCTTTTTAGCTAAAAGAAGAAACTAACATTAATCACCAAGGGTCACTGTGTGCCCCTCCTCCATCAGGCTGGCGGATTCAGAAGGTTATTTACAAATTATATACAGTGTGTCTGTCAGTGCAGACCCTGTACTAAGCCACCCACTCTCACCCCTATATCTCATTCTTTCTCTGCTCCTGCTGTAGCTCAACCTCAGAACTGGTTTGGCGCCCAGGATAGGAGCCCAGATGCCAACTTGTCTCTGTCAGCCTCCAGAGAAGACTGAGCAACCAATTACATGCCCCTAGGTCTACTTCGAGTTCCCCCTACTTTAGCCCCCATTTCTTCTGTCCCCCTCCAGCGCATATGAGGCCCCCAGAGGTGGAAGAACCTGCCAGCCCCGCCGCGTTGCCCAGTTTACGACGGCGCCTGCTGGGATGGCGCCCGAAGTTTCCACCCCCGGGGCCCAGCCCAGTTATCCGAGCCACCTCCACGTCGCTGAGCAGCGGAGCGCTGCCGAGGGCCGAGCTGGCGGGCACCGGCTCTTCCCACTCCTGGAAGCCCTGCCAGCTCCCCCTCCTTCACTTCCGCTGTCGAGGTGGGAGCCGAGCCTGAGGCCACCGAACCTTCCCCTTAACCGGGCGGCGGGCGCCGGCTGCCGGGCGGTGGGCATTCAGTCAGACGCGGCTGCGGCAATGCCCGGACTTCCCTGAGCCCTCCTGCTCCTGGCTCCGGAAGCCAGCCGCGGGAGACGGCCAGAGGCGGGAGGCAGCCTCCAGAGCGCCTTGGAGCTGGACGACTTCCAGGACTAGGCATCAAGCACCTCCGTGATCTCAGGCTGCAGTCGCCCTTCCCAGTCCACCACTGAGCTGGTGAGCCAGCGACCTGGGCTGTCTGGCCTGAGCTGCGACCCGAACCATCTGAGCAGTGCGCTCGGCCGCCTCAAGTCGCCCAAGTGTTAGATGCTGCAACGGAGGCTGGCCAGGCACCTTCCCTTCCCACTATGACTTACATGACACAGGCTCTGTGGCATTGGCCGAGAACCTACCACGAGAGGCCGGGCATCAGCTCCCACAACACTTCTTTTTCTCAGGGTCTTCGGGTCACCCTCCTGCCTGTGCTGGGATTCCCACCCCAGCCGGAGCCTGCCAACACCCTCCGCGGAACCTCAGGTGTGCACTTCCTATCGGAACACCAGTCCCTGGACCTGTCTGTCCAACCCCACCTTGCCAATGGAAGGCTTGTTTCATTTGGGAGGTTGGTGATGGATGGAGCTTGCCACTGGGCTCGAGATATCCCTGAGGCACTAAAAATTTTAGCAACTTGTGTCCTGTTTTGGGGTCCGCACAACCTCCCCCCCCCCACCCCCCACGTGGTGCTTATCTATCTCTGCATCCACCACTGTGAACTCAGTATTGTTTCCTATCCAGCACCGAAAAGTGCGGGGCATAGTGTAGACACCCAACAAGTATTTGTGGAGTGGAGGAATGTAGCCCAGATGCAGTGGTGAAGCCAGTCTGCCCACAAAATCTCTAGTTGATACTGCAGAGATTTGATTCCTACTAATTAGCCTAAACACAGAACAGGCTTCCTTGAGCCTACTGCCCCAGCACAGTGACTGGTACTGCCCAACTGGTACCCAGAGTTATATCACCCTCGTTGGGCAGCCAGTGTTGAAGATACAGAGATAGAGAAATTTCTGTTGGACTTGTCCATATTTGAACCATTTCTCAGGGCCTTTCAGCTCTACACCTGTCTTGTGGTTTTAATAGGCCTGTTATGAACAGAGCATGCTCCAGCTCAGAAAAAAAACTGGGTACCTGTTGGGAAAAATGGCACTCACTGGGACACGGAGACTGATAATTGCAGGCAGGAAGATTTAGTGAGAAGCTCTCCCAGCAGAAGGGATCTTAAGAATAGACTTCAGCCTGCCTCCAGAGAAGGAGGAATATGAATTTATACAGGACTTTTCTAGGTTAACTAATGATGGTCAGTGGGAGGGGGTTGGGTTTGAGTTAGGTTCAGGGGCCAATAGGAAGCCCTAGAGGTGAAAAATTTCCCTTGTGTGGTTAGAGGGTAGTGGGTTAGGGAGTTAAGTTTTCTTGGAATGCTGGAGGAGCAAGTGGTGCTCTGATGTGGAGGTAGTGAAGCTCTTTATCTCACTTTACTCCCATCTCCATGTGGTTTCTTTGTTCAACCTTTGGGGAAGTTCCCTGTCTTTAGGCATGTAGGCTATGGGTGGGTGGGGTGGCTTGTCTTTCCTCAATGCATGAAAGGGGGAAATGAGTCACAGCTTGTTAATTACTGCAAACCTCTCACATTCCTAACTCTTTGGTTTTATATATATATATATTTGGTGGGGGTACCTGGGTATTGGGTTATATGGTACTGGGCAGGATGGGAAGGTGAGGGGATTCAGGGCATTGGCTTGATCTGGCTACTTCCTGCTGTCAAGGGGTGGAGAAAAGTTTCTTTCCATTCTTTCCAGTGGGCTGTAATTTCAGGTCCTGCAGGGGTTGATATTGATTGTCACATATCAGGAAGATGCCATCCATGTATTCCTGGGTCATTGTGTGTTTCACTGTATGAATTGGGAGAGGAGCTGTAAGAGATAAGGGATAAAAAGAAGAAGTAGCAATAACAACAGTAATGGTGTTATAACAGGTAAGAGGATTGATCTTAAACATGAAAAAAAATAATAGAGGAGTGAGGATATTCATGATTGATTCCTCTAGTTATCTTGGGCTCATTCCTGCTGTTGAGGATTGGAGCAGGGTTTCATTGAATTATTGCAGTGGTGTTTTAGGGGTTAATGGATGGTATAGAATTTCATGCATTAGGAGTAGGTTGTTCATGTGATTCTGGGTGCTGTTCCAGACTGTTGTTTGTATGAACTGTGCTATAGCTCAGAGAATGTATAGTTCTGCTGATATTAAAAGAAGGAGGGTTATAAGTGGGGTGAGGATGGGAATTAACTATGAGATTCAGGGCTAAGGTAATGAGGAAAACCAATCAGACATAAGGTCAGTAGCTAGATTATTAATATAACTTATTTGATGGGTCATATGCTGTGAAGTTTGAGTAACATTAAACTTATTTGAGGTATAAGAAGAGTTTACATAGACATACATAAAGTTTTAGTGTGAATAGGAGACTTCAGATTATTAACTGTGGTTTCATAACAATGTTTGGGTGATTTTTGTTTTTCATGGACTTAAGATTCCCAACCAGTAAGGCTACATAGTATGGCTAAAATGACTTTATTTTACCCAGTTTGTATAATTTGAGGCATAGACAACAACAAATTTTTATTACTTTTCATTTTGGGCTGGAGGGTGGCTGGCATTTTATATAGGATACTTACATTTTTAGGTGGCAAATAGTAATTGGCTGGTTACAAGAGTTTCATTGCAGTGTTTGTAGTAGTGAAAACATACCTTGTTCCTTTTAAGAGTTTGAGGGGACTGATGTTCAAATGTTAGAGTGAGCATGAAGAATATTTATGGGTGATGTCCATGAGCTGTTGGTGAGCAACAGGCAGCTGGTAGTGCTGCTACAGGGTTCAGTAGTTATAATGTCTGTTTTTTTGTGGAGCCACTCTGCTGCTTCCCATGTTTCAATTGTGTGGCTCTGGATCTTCACAAGGGTATTTGCTTTAACAGTCTCAAAAGGGGTATTATAAGAGTGGGCAGGGATATGATAAACAGTTACTTGTTGCTATTGGCAGGTGTTTTAGATGTTTTTCTACAGATTTCTTCTTTGCAGAGGATGATTCATGACAGTTCATAGTTCTTGGTTTGATTTTTTGCATCTGCAATCCACCTTTGGATACAAGTGGCAGTTTTTAGAGTGACTGGACACTAATGGGTTAATCCTTTTATTTCCAGGAGGACATAGTATGCTGTACACAATTGTTGTTTTTATTAAGGGGCTATTTTGTAACTTGGCCCCTTTTACAATTGTGATTACAACCCAAAGTGTATTTTTTTAGAATGTGCCCTCTGCCACAAACTTTCCCTAAAGCTAATGTTGATGCTAGCTATATCTAATTTACAAGGTAAATTAGAGTTCATCCCCTTAGTGCTTAAGCTTGTGCCAATATCCTCTCTGCTTTTTTTTTTTTTTTAAAAGCAGCCTGCTGGAAGTTCTCTTATTCCCATGAACAACTTTTCCTGATTAACACATACAATGGTTTTAATACTCAAACTAAATTAGGAATGAAGGGTTTTTTACTATTGCAACAATAATATACACTATTAATGTGGGAAAACATTGTACTTTACCAATTACAGCAGAAGGTAATAGTTTTTGTTTTATCCAACTAAATAATATTTAAGAATTTGAAAGAGCAGCTTGGACTTACTAGCTTGTTCCTATTGTTTGACAATTTCAGGTTTTTAAGATAAGTTACTATTGTTTCTGATACTTCTTTTAATTCTGTAGAAAGAATTATTGGTTAACATAATATTTTTAATATAACAAAACAGAGTTACAGATACAGGTTTTTCATGCAGCCAGATTTTTTGTCACCAGGCTAGGATAGATGATTGGGTTATGCACACAGCCTTGGGAAAGCACTGCAAAATCCACCATTGGCTTTTTCTCATGAAGGTGAATGCAGACTGGCTTGATTTGCCTAAGGAGATACTAGAGAAAGCTTTAGCAAGTTTTAAAACAAAGTGATAGTGACATAACTAGATATTAATTTTTGTAATAAACTAGCAATATTTAGGGTTTCTGTACACAGCAGTGGTGTTACTTTAATTTATGATAGTTTACTGTTATATATCACCCCATGGCAGATTTCAATGTGAATTGGACAAGTATGAGTTAATGTATCTCTTCTGTGAGTGTTTTCAGTGTGAATCAGATGTGTATGAGTTAAAACATTGCTTTTTGATTTCCAGGTGGAGAGGTTGTTTTGTGATATATATTATTTTTAGTAATAATTAAAATCATGATTAACAACGTTATATTTTTATCTAATATTATTCCAGAACATCATTAAGTTTTCAGGAATTTTATACACTCTTAAAGTATTTATATGAAATTTTTATTTATGCAACCTTGATTAACAGAGGGTTAAAGAATCCCTTTTAATTTTATAGCACTTTCTAAACATTTTTATTCAAATTATAACATATTAAATGAACTCAACTATTTTATTACTTACTTTTTTAAGGTGAAAGATTTTTAAGGTGAAAGATTTTTTAAAGTGAAAGATTTTTTAAGGTGAAAGATTCCAAGAAATCCGCAGAGGCAGGGCAGAGGGGAGACCCCAAGCACAGACGCCCCGAAGTTCGGGGCCCATTAAAGGCAGGAGCAGCTGCTTATCCCAGGCAAGACCGCAAGACCGCAGCAGCTCCTCAGACTCCAGCAGCAGCTCCAGCAGCAGCTCCAGCGACTCCGACGCGGAGGCGAAGCCCCATACTGCGGTCTCAGAGCAGCACGAATGTACCCTTAAGGCCCAGAAGCCCACGGTGAAGAAGGAGAAGGAGGGCAAGAAGAAGGAGGGGAAGAAGGAGGACAAGAAGGGGAAGAAGGAAGCTGCTCACTATCTGGGCATGGCAGAGGCCCATTGAACAAACCTTAGTCGCCGCAAAAAAAAAAAAAAAAAAAAAAAGAACAAATCTTTTGAAATAATTTAAAATAAAAGCTACTTTTCAGGATTTGACTTTGAAAAAGTACAACATTAAAAGTTGTTAGGTTGTTAGGTTTGAACATTTTGTTTCTTTAAAAGTGATAAAACTTATTTTTCTTAAGCAGCCAAGAAAATGATAAGGTCAAAGTTCAAGAAGCTATTTTGATAAAAGAGACTTTTTTGTACACTGATTTGATTAGTTAGGAGCAAAACTCTTTGTAAACTTTTGCTAAAACAGACAAATGATTTAAGAAACTTTGTTATTTTAACAGAGAAAGAACAAAATTTTAACTTTGCCTCGGTATACAATTTGATACTCTAGCTTTTAAAACTTTATAGATAGACCCAATAAATCTTACTCAACTTTAACCACAAAAATTCCTTTTCCATGCACCTTCTGCACTTTCTGTATTCATTCAGGTTTTGTCCCACATTTTATTTTGTCTTAATAACTAGTCTTTTTATCTTAGGACAAAATTACTTTCTTTTTCCTTAATACAAAGAAAATACCACATTCTATATACCTTCCATATTTAAGTTATCAAAACAACTTTGGAAACTGTTTCAAAGCAAACTTCTTATAGCATACAATTATCATTAAAATTAAACAAATTTGTCAGACTAATGATTTCATTAAACACACTAACAGAAACATAAAGCTCACCAATTTGACTTATAATTCTTACTCTTTTAGTATGGCTGTTTTAAAGCATTTTATTATTTTACATTTCCGATTTCACTGCTTTTAAGATTTTTCTGGAATTTGTGTTGTCTGTATATGCAAGCTTGTTCTTGGAAATATTTTTATTAATAATCAGCAATTAGGAATATTTGAGCAGTATAAATGCAGTTAAGCTTTAATTTAGCAGTTTAGATAGGCATATTTAACACATATATTTTGAATTATTACTTTTTAGGAGTACACGTAGATTTAAAATTCAGGTGTAAGCTAAAGATTTACTTCTAAGAGGTGAGGAATTGTAAGTTTGATACTGTGCAGGGTATCAAGAGGGATGGGATAATGGGGCTTGAATGGAATGTGGGTAGGATTTTTGAGTTGAATTGTGATGGGTTTGTGATGGGCAGCAATGATAGGAATTTTAGCATTTTAGATTTTTGGATTGACAGAGTTTAGCAGAAAAATGGAGAAAAGAGGAGGGACTGAGTGGGTGAACTGGTGGTTTCTTAGTGTGTACAGTAAAAAAGCATCTATGAAACTGTTCTATTGACCTTCACTATTGAGATTGAGGAGTAAGTTAAGGGTTTAGGGGCTTTGGAAAGGGCAGAGAAAGTGTTTTTTGTATTAATAAGAAATGAAATTGGCTTACCTGCCACCATCAATTACCTGAGGTTTGGCTTTGGAGATGGCTGTCAGGGCCTGGGTGGTTTCTGGGTAACTTTAATTGTCTGTTGTTAGTTCCAGAAGGTCTTGGAGGTTGAAGCCAGGGATGGGTTCTGACTGGATAACTGATGCTCTTTTGTCTTGAAAGGCTTGAGGATAGTCAGACTTCCAGTGGATTCCTTGCTTGCACAGTGGGTGTGGCCTTGGAGGAGGTTGTGGGTTTGGGTACTGCTTGGCTCAGTGCCCAGGTTTTTTGCATTTGAAGCATGGCTTTGTTGGTTTTTTGTTCTAGCCTGGAGTGGAGTGTCTGTTGGGAACTCTGGAGGGTGGAGGATTTACGGCAAGACTTTTTGGGGGATTGCCATGGCTCTGAAAGAGCTGTTGGCAGTGTTTTGTTTGTTTACAGTATTTGCAAGGGTTTGGGCTGCAAGCCAAATATGTTCTTTTTCTTCTGTAGATAGTCAGGTGGAAAGAATGATGTAGAGGTTTTCATAGAAAGATCCTAACTGGTCCTCTATGTGGTTTAAATCTGAAAGTGAGAAAGGAACATGTACTCTAATTATTCCCACAGCTCCTGTTACATTCTGGAGGGGTAAGAGAGGAGCTGGCACCTGTGTGAAGTTAGGAGTCTGCATGATGACAGAAGTGTAGGGCTGTGGCACAGAAGGAGGGGGAGGTAGTCTCCCTGAGCAAGTATGAGGAGGGGCAAAGGGAAGGGTAGAATGCAGCAGTGATGAGGGGTGGAGGAAGAAGGAGTGGAGGGTGAGTTTGGAGATAACACCAGAGGATTATATGGAGGAGATACAGGGAGGCCATCATCTGAGGGATCAAATTTGGAGTGTTCAGAAGTTTTAGGGGATGGAAATGATGAGGAGAAAGTTTTCTGAGGAGGTTTCGGGTGTAAAAGAAGAGTTTGGTAGGAAGAGCAGGATTGACATAGGGAGGGAAGGAAGGAAAAGGAATACCTGAATGTAAGGGATCTCTGAACATCTGCTGTTGTGCTGGATAATGTTCTCTAAGTATTGGAGAACTTGGAAATCAAAAATGCCATGTTCTAGCCATGGACTTTCATTGTCCAATTTGTACTGCAGCCACACAGAAGTTGAATAGAATTGAACATTTTAGGTCTGACATCTCCTTCAAGGTACAGAGTTTTAAGGTTATGAAGGAGACAACCCAGAAAATGTGGATTTGAGGTGGGGGGGCTGAAACTGAATTCCCCATTTTAGGTGGCATGGGTGAGACTAAGGATCTGTAGGACAGGGGAGATTCTGAGTGAGACAGCCATCCCTGAATCAGTCAGAAATCTCTAAGGAAACAGGAAACCATGTTTGGAGCCAGCATCTCTGGAGCCAAGGGGTCTCTTTCCACAAGGATGCAGACCTACTGCCCACTGTGGCCCTTAGGGACAGTGAGGATCACTGACCTAGTGCTAGGATTTTTTGGCAGGATTTTGTGGCCCATGGAAAAAGAAGAGGGAGTGAAAGCAGGATCCTCTGGTGGAGAAATCCTTAACTCACTCAGCCAAGATTCAATGTCCAGTGTTGGTTGGGCATTTGGCTGTTGCAGCGGGAGACTCCTCACCAATCAGTCTCAATGTGATCCCAGTCCCAGATTTTGGCACCAAATGTTGGAGAAAATGGTGCTCACTGGGACACAGAGACTGATAATTGCAGGCAGGAAGATTTATTGAGAAGCTATCCCAGTGGAGAGGGTCTGAAGAATAGACCTCATCCCACCTCCAGAAGAGGGAATATGAATTTATACAGTACTTTTCTTGGTAGGGTAATGATGATCAGTGGGAGGGAGTCAGGGTTCAAGTGAGGTTCAGGGGCCAATAGGAAGCCCTAGAGGTGAAAATTTTCTCTTGTATGGCTAGAGGGTAGTGGGTTAGGGAATTATGTTTTCTTGGAATGCTGGAGGAGCAGGTGGTACTTTGATGTGGAGGGAGTGAAGCTCTCTATCTCACTTTACTCCCATCTCCATATGGTTTCTTTGTTCAACCTTTGGGGAAGTGCCCTGTCTTTAGGCAAGTAGACTATGGGTGGGGTGGTGGCTTGCCTTTCCTCAATGCATGTCAGGGGGAATTGAGTCACAGTTTGTTAATTATTGCAAACCTAGTGAGGGGGAATCTCTAGTACCCTCTATATTCCCATTCACAGATAGACCTTCCTTTGAGACCATCAACTAAACATCTCAGCCAGAAAAACCTTTTGCACTGAACTGCAATGTATGTGCATTTTTTTTTTCTTCCAAGCATTTATCATCTCATGCTTACTTGACTGCACAGACTAACACTTCTTGGGAAAAACATAATGTACCAAACCCTTTAAATAAAGCCCTCAGTGTTTGTAACTTGAAGAATCATAGGCTGTTTTATTAGGCATTAACATGGCCACATCAGTTGGACATTGAGCCCTGCCTTTTGGTGGGTGGTGTCTCAAAGATAAAAGATATGGCAAAGGATGGAGTTGTAGTAGTTTTGATGTTGGAGTGTTAATGCTGGAGCCCAGGGGAGTAAGCACACAGAGGACCTTTTCCAGGAAAAGAGATGAGCCATTCACCTATTATTCACAACTGGCCTTGTGGAGAGAGGCAAAGCCTAGAAAGCCTAATAGTCTACAGCTGGCCTTATGGAGGAACCAGAGGCAGTAAGCCCAGAAAAAAAAGCAGCCCCAGAAAGAGGGGAACCCATGAAGCCTGAACCCTGGCAAATGTCAGCAGCAGCCTTGCTCCAACATGTAGCAACAGACTATGGTGAGAGAAGAGACTTATGCTTTATGTCCTGGTAACTGTAATATTCTACCCCAAATAAATACCCTTTATAAAAACCAACTGATTTCTGGTATTTTGCGTCAGCACACTTTTGGCTGACTAATAGATGGGTGAAAGTCTTGTAAAGCTGATGACTGAACAGTAGTTTTGAATGAATCTAAGGAAAGACAAATGGAGAAAGTTATCCCTCTGTAGAAATTTTAAAAATATTTTAAAAGATGTTTAGATTACATAAATGTTACACAAAAGTTACAGGGATTCTCATGTTCCCCACCTCCCACACCTCCCATAACATCTCACATAAACAACTTTCATTAGTGTGGCACATCACCTGCAATGGATATACACATCCTGGGGCTTTGCCCCTAAGCATGGACCATAGTTCACATTGTAGACCACACTCTCTCCCACACAGTTCTGCATGTTATATGCTGATGTAAAATGGCCTATATCTTTCATTGTAATGTCACTCAGGATAATTCCCAAGTCCTGAAAAAGCACCTGTATAACAACTGCTTTTTCCTTCCCTGCCCCAAAAGCACTCAGTGGCCACTGGCGCCACCTCACTGTTATAATTTCTTCCATTGCTTGAATCACATTATGTCTACAACAGAATACCATTAAGTCCATTCTAGTCCATAGCTCTTCCCCCAATCCTGAGGAGTTTGGGATGGTGAATTACACTCCATCTCCAAGTGAGAGGGGCTTATATCCCATAGATACAGTGGATGGAAATATCTTTCCTGCAGCTGCAGGCTCTCTCCATTCCCTGGGATGGCCATTGTCCATCATCGTCTCCTCACCAGGTGACTTGGGTGAGTCCATTGAGCTGTAGAGTAGGAGTTGCAGCTCCACTGAGATTCCAGGCACAGCTGGCACATGGACAGGACCAAGGCTTCAGTCTCTGGAAATACACCTACAAACTCAAACATCACATACAGGTTTGAATAGAAGGGAGTGATTGACCATATACAGGGAGGACTTATTTGAGTCCAACTCTTTCACTCTCAGAAGCACAGATTCCAAAGTAGAGCCACTGATAAGGCATCAATCTCTGGAGCTATCCCCCCTTATATAGGACCTGGGTGTCTCCAGAGCCCTCAGGAGCCCTTCTGTGTGGGATGATATCCACTTTGTTGTTCTATGAGATCCTACTGAGGTGTGCATAAGCGTTACCTCTGGGATGACCTCCCTACTCTCTTTGCAGTATCTTAGCCACATGAACTCATTGTCTTTACCTTGTCCCCCTTTATTCACGGTCTTTTTCCAGTTGTGTTGCCATTTGCCACTTGGTAGTAATCCCTCATTGCCAGGGAGGCTCATCCCCGGGAGTCATGTCCCACACTGGGGGGAACGTAATGCATTCATATGATGAGTTTTGCTTAGAGAGAGGCTACATTTGAGCAACAAGGAGGCTCTCAGGGGGCAACCCTTAGACACCCCATAACAATAGGCTAAGTTTCAATTACAAGAGCAAAGACTCATAAAGTTAGTCATCAAGAACAAGAACCCATCAGTGGACCATCCTCCTTTGCCAAACACGGCCCCTGCCCTTGGGGGACTGTTTCTGCTCCCTTGGAGAATGTTGCAGAGCTCTCCAGGCTGGGAATTCAGTATTCCCTCGCTTATTGAGTAATTTTCTACCCACTGTGACCATGCCCCACCCCTTTATCATTTGAACAATTTCATATATCTTTCATGTATATTTAGGCAAACTTCCTCCCATGAAACCCCCATCCCAGACATTCCCCATCAATGATCCTCTCCTGCCCCCTCTGTAACCTTTCTGTGATCCAAACCTTCCTTGAAGATGAAGCACATATAAGAGTCAAATACAATTAATAGGAAAATGAAATAATAAAGATAAGTTTAAATATAAGAGATAAAGTACCTGAAAACTTAAGAAAAGCACTAGAAATAAAATAAAATTAAAGGATTGGGATATTTAAAAAATGGGAAAAAAAAGAAAAATTGTTTAAAAAATTTTTTAACATTTTTCCTTTTATCACTGCATTATCAAATGTATAGTCTGTACTGTGGCACCTGCCCCCTCTCACTCTCCAGTGTCTCCCAAATTACAGTAATGGACACAGGACATGGTAAATATCATCAAAAATTATTAAACTGTACCATCTAAATTGTAAGCTATACTGTAAACCATTGACAATGTTTAGTAGCTATTCTTCACTATCTGTATAACAGTTATAACAATGCTACCATCCACATAAAAAAGGTTTTAATATGGAGTGAGGAAAGGGGAAGAAGGCTGGGTATATGAGAGTTTCTAGAATTCTGTGTGTGACTTTGCTGTGTCCCTCTGTAGACTTTTAAACTGACATTTTCCAGTAAGCTGAAATGCTTTCAAATATATATTAGTTTGGTAGTTCGGTGTTGCTGTTAGCTAAAAGAATAAGGGAGAGGGGCCCATGTGTAATACAGGGCCTTAAGTAAAATTGCTTTGTTTAGGCTGTGGCCTTTTAAAAGTAAACTGAATTTGGCACTGGCAAAGGTGAACCAATTTGTCATGTGAAATATTGAAATACAGTAGTTTGTACAAAATATTATCAGCTTATTGCTGGGAGTTTATCATTTAAGTTCAGGGATGAAAGCCAATGGTTTTTATTCTTGCCTTTTGGAAAGGTATTCTTTTGTTGTAGACCTTTATTTTTCATCTGGAAAAACTATGAGGCCCAGATCCTAAGGTCTAGCCTGATTCTGTCAGTTGTCCAGTCTCTAGAATCTTAAAAGGAAGAGTTTTGGTGTGGGTGACAGAAGAGAAGGGACCTGATGAAGGGTATGGCAACATGCAACATTTTCCCTGTACTTGGTTTTTCAGCCCTGATAAAAACCAAGGACTTTAGGGAATCTCTCCCATTCCCCCTTCCCCCAGAAAACTCCATGAAATTTGATTATAAATTTAAACTGGAAAAGAAAACAAGAAGTTGGTATAAAAAAGTTCTAAAGTGTTAGAAAGCTCAGAATCCAATCAAGAAGCATGGATATTTCTAATTCTAATCTTGTGATTTTTGAGAAAAATTTGAAATTATAAAAATTTGAATTTTTATAAAGATTTTCTGTGCATCTGATTTGTGGCCTATTGCAACCAATTGATCCTTGCTATCAAAAAATGTTCCATATACCAGCAGTACAACCAAGTTCTGAGAGCTTGTTAGAAATGCCTCACCCCAGACTTTCTGAATCATAATAGGTATTTTAACAAGGTTCCCCAGGTGATTTACATGTACATTAAAGTTTGAGAAGTACAGCTCTGTATGATTTTTGGTAAAAATCTCACTTGGCTACTAGTCATCAGTTCTCAGAACCATTTAATAATCTACCTCAAGGCTGAGATTTTTCTGTAAAAGGAGACTGTACCTCCATCAAAAGATTAAAAGGATGAGAGAGCATATAAAAATAGCACCTATATTCTTAAGCATTTAATTGTTGTGTAGTAAATGTTGGCTATACCTGCTGCTAATTAATATTCTATCTCTAAGGACATTTGGTGTAAAGGTCATCCCTAAATTATGAATATATATTTAAATTAATGATCCTTTGCTTCTTAATGATTTAAAAGTTAAATCAATATTTTAAATGGATGTTATTTGATAGTAAAACTAACTAAAATATGAAAACCAATCAGTGGAAATGCATAGATAATATCTTTGAATATGTAACCCATGTCTGTCTCTTAGTTGGGGGAATGTCTACTGTGGTTATATCAAAGAGTAAGAATGATTTTTTCTGTGTGGAAGTGACAAAATTTTCTGAACAACAATAATAGCAACCATAACTTAGTGTGTGCTTATCCCACTGTTGTCACTTTATGGATGAGGAAATTGAGGAACAGAAGCTGTAAGTCATTCAAGGACACATGGCTAGTGGGGGAGGAGCTGGGATTTGAACCCAGGCAGTCAGGTTTCAGTGTGCTCTTCAATGCCTCCTGAATGCATTATTTTGAGTTGTTCCTCATAGCAGTACAGGAGACCCTGAGCCCAAGGATGTTTCTGTGATCTTTGGGGAGACAACCTGGTGCTCATATAGGTGAGTTTCCACATGCTGAAGTGACAGAATTACAAGGGTTTGCAATAGCAGAATCAGCTATTCAGTTTGGGAAGTGCCCTTCAGTAGGCACTTGTTGCTTCAGATCCCTTCCTTGTATATTTCCCATGACCTTCCGACATTGCATTTGTTCAGGAATTTTTATAGCATAAAGCCAGGTAACACAAGATGATTTTAGGATTTGGATGTTTGTTCTGCTGATATTGAAACCTCTTAGTCTCATCCTGTCAGCTTCCTCAATGGTATAAATTAAGTGATAATGACTGAACATTTTTGGAATTGTAATGAGTAAAGGGTTAATATTTGGTAGTGCTTTCTTAGATAACTCACAAATAGAATATTTTTCTTTCAGGGTTGGGTAGTAACATAGCTTTCATTTCTTGGAAACATGAGTTTTTCATCTCCAATCAGTTACCACAGTCACTAAAGGGTCATTCCTGACTGGAGAAGGGCTGGGGCTGGGTGAGGACATGAATTTGATGGTAGGTGAAGTAGGTGGCACCACAGCATTAGATTCTCAGAGCCACCATAAAATGGCTTCTTGTAAATCCCATATACCTTTAGGAAGAATGTTACCTTTGGTGGCTTCTTTTCTGATCAGGGATTTGGAATCAAGTAAATCCTAGCAGAAAAGAAAAGTTATAACCATTCTTCAAGTTTTTATGATGATTAAAAAGAGTAAAATTATCATCCAAGACCTAGGAAAAAAGAATGTTTTCCAAATCACCCCCATTGTATCCATGACCCATGGAGACAGTGTATGTGGTGGGGGAACTGAAGATACCATGGGTTTTCTGTCACTTATCATTCATGAGACTTGGGGAAGTTTGAAGAAGTGGGCTTTCTATATCATATGAGCCATGAAACGTTTGGAAAGTTACTTGTTCACTTCAGTCCTCAAGCAGGTCTTCTCACTTATAAAATTGGGGATAACAATAATACTACTTGTGTTTTACAGTGCTCTGCACAAATGGTGGCATAGTTTCTCATGTACCAAAATATCAAAAACTTTTTAGGGGTATAGAATATCTCCAGAATGATGCAAGTTGAGAAACTGAAGCAGGGTGGAAAGGAGACTTTCCACTGTATAACTTTAGCTGCCTTTTGAATTTTACTCAAAATGCAGTTATCTTGCATTAAAAAATAATTAAATATTAGCATGTTATTAGTTCTATCTTAATAAAGATTAGCCTTAGACCTAATATAATGAACAAAATCTTTAGTTAATCTTTTATTCATATTCCTTTCTTTGTAATTTGGGTGTCCTTGGAGATGGGAGGGAGGAATGATTAAGATAATACCTCTTGAATTAAATTGAATCTGATACTTTCTTTTTCAATAAATTTTCCTGTAAAAACCAGGCATTCATCAAATTCACAGAGTTAAGAATCTAGAATATAGGTAACCAAGGGATGAAATTGGAGTAGGGAATATGCAGTTAAGGCTTATAGTGTACAGAGCTTCTATTTGAAATGATGGAAAATTTCAGTAATAGATGGTGGTAATGGTAGCACAACAGAGGGAGCATAATACCCAGCACTAAATTTTAGACTAGAATGTGGTTTAAAGGAGGAGATTTTAGGTTATATATGGTTGTAGCAGTTTGGCAGTTTGATATAGTTATGAATTCCAAAAATAGATAACAGATTATGCTTGTAAACTGGTCTGTTAATCTGGGCATGACTAAGTTATGATTAGGACATTGACTGGGCCACGTCAGTAGGGTGTTGAGCCCAACCCCCTGGTGGGTGGGGTCTCAATGATAAAAAACACATGGCAAAGGATAGAGTTGGAACAGTTTTGATGTTGGAGTTCTGATGAGTAAGGAGAGAAGGCCCTGGGAAAAGAGATGAGCCATTCACCTGACAGTTCACAGCTGGTCTTGTGGAGAGAGGCAGACCCTAGAGAGCATGATAGTCTACAGCTGACCTTGTGGAGGAACCAAGAGCTGAGCCTGTAGAGAAATGGAGCCCTGGGAAGAGAGGCACCCAAGAAGCCTGAAACCCTGGCAAATGTCAACAGATGTCTTGCTCCAATTAGTTGCAACAGACTTTGTTGAAGAAAGAAACTTAGGCTTTATGGCCTGGTAACTGAAAGCTTCTACCCCAAATAAATACCCTTTATAAAGACCAAAAGATTTCTGGTATTTTGCATCAGCACCCCTTTCAGTGACTAATACATTGGCTAATTAAGGGAAAAAAAAAAAAAAAAAAAAAAAACCAAACAGGCATTCTGACATAGCACAATAGCAGGGACTTACATTTTTATTGAAGCTAATGGTAAAGTCTCTTGCATTTGAAATGATTTTCCCCATTTTATTTAATAGTTAAAATAAATGTCACACAAAGTGTCCTGATATTTTTGTTAAGAAAGTAAGAATATTTCATTCCCAGGGCCCAAACTGTGTGTTCTAGAGGAGTAAAAAGAAGGGTGACATAAGATGAGATTGGATTCATGAGCAGGTGGGATTTCAGCAGGCCAAAGGAAGCATGATAGACTGGAAGAGATGGAGAGTAAGAGAGAAAGGCAATCCTGGTCTGGAGAATTGCTGCAGCATTGCACATAGCAGCAGGTGTCAGTTTAACCTTTAAAAGATTCAGTTCATAAGCTTTGACATGTCAGTGTCATGTATTTGTCATTACAGTATCATGCAGAACATTCCAATGTCCTAAAATGCTCTGTACAGCTATACAACTGTACAGCACAAAGTGTAAAACATAATGTAAACTATAGACCTTGGTGAGTAGCAATGCTTCAATATTGGTCCATGCATTGTAACAAATACACCTCAATAATGTAAGATAATTATAATAGGGGAAATTGTGTTAGTAGGTGTGGGGGTTATATGGGAACCCCTAGTTTGTTCATTTTATTTTTTATTTTATTTTATTTTATTTAGAAAAAGGCTTTAGATTACATAAATGTTACATAAAAAATATAGGGGGATTCTCACAAAGCCTACCCTTTTCCCCTCCCAACTTTTCCCATTTAACACCTTTCATTAGTGTGGTACATTTGTTACAAATGATGAACACATATTGAAGTATTGCTACTAACCATGGTCTATAGTTTACATTATAGTTTACACTTTGCACTGCACAATTTTGACAAAATGTATAATGGTGTTATGCATCATTGAAAGGTAATGTAAGACAATTCCAGTGTCCCCAAAATGCTCCATGTTGCACCTATTTTTCCCCTCTCCCTCCCCTCAGAACATCTGGTGGCCACTGCCTTTGTGCCAATGTTACAATTTCTTCCATTGCTAGAATAATAAGTGTACTTTAGTCCATAGTTGCAATCCCCTCTTATGTTTGTTCATTCCTCAGTCTTGAGGATTTGGGGACGGTGATGCCCACTCTGTCTCTGTTTGAGAAGAGATTAGATCCCATGGGCAGAGGAATGGAGTTATACTTTAATTTTGGCAGTTTCCAAGTAATTTTATTCAGAATTTTGTGTTTCCTGAATCAATAAATACTCTAGAAAGCAATGTAAACGTGGCTACCACTTTCTCTTTCCTGCTCCCCCCACCTGGGGACAATACCCTGGGTCACCTTATTCCAGGGTTTTTCTCTCCAGATTTTTTCCAGAAAATGAGGTTGAGTGACATATAGCCCCCTGAACCATTTCCTGAAGATTTTGGCTGGGGTGGGGAAAGAGACCCTGTGGTCTGGAGGTTACTAGGTTAAGGAAATGGGTTAGTGTTCTTTTGGGAGGAGAGATGTTGCCTAGGGCAAGAGCCTACACCAAAGAAAAATGTGTCTAAAATGTTCACAGTTCCTTCTTTTGCCTCAAAAAATGACCTTTACCCAAAGAAAAAAAAAAAGAAAAAAATGATAATATGTCCATCCCTTGGCTCCCTTTCCTCCCCCCTCCTGCTTTTCCTCAGTCCCCCAGGAATGACCCTTGGCTGGGGCCCCTCGGATGAGATTAGAACATTGAGGGGATCTCCTAAATGGAGGTATTGTAGAAGGTCTCATTGTCTCAAAGAGTCCTCTTGTCTTCTTCTGTCACCTTGTTAATAGCCACACCCTTATGGCCTAAACATCCACCATGACCAATTCTGTGGATACAGTTTTCCCTTTGAGTGGGAAGGTCATAGTTAATGACTAAAGAAACCTATTGTACATCAATGCCTCTGGCCTATGTCAAGAAAGATAACTTCAGTGTGTGGATAAGAAGAGAGGCCACAGTCTGTCCAAACAGGACTACATATGTCCTAGGCAGCCAAAGGAAGGAAAAAAGAAAAACATCCCCTCTCTCCTGATGACCTTGAGCTTGCAAGATTTTATTCCAAGTTGCTACTTTCCTGAGAGGGGCACTAGGTGGTCCATTGGAGAGAGAATCATCTTGGACTGGAATTATACTTTTGATATAACTTTCTGTAATCTAAAACTTCCCTAAAATAAAATTTATTACAAAAAATAAAAAATAAAATAAAAATATTAAAAAGAAGAAAATAAAAAACCAAGATCTAGGAGCTCATTGCTAGGGGTTATCACTGCTTACAGTTCTTCTCAGTGGACACAGATAAGGAATACATGAATATTTATACCGTGTTTATATATATGTGTACATATGTATGTACATAAAGACAATTACATCTACTTTTATTTCTTTATGTATATCAAAACCCACAAATCCACCCATAGGACTGCCGCTTAATTTACAGGACATAGTGCAAAATGAAAAGTGTGACCCTTGTTCTAAAAGCAAGAAAAAAATGTGCCATTAATGATACTAAAATATAAAGCTTTTTCTTTCCTCCCACAATATCTTTACTTTTCCTGATATTTTTTGCTTACTACTTAATACATTCTAAGTAAAGAAAAAATAAAAATTTAAATTATTTGCATGAATTTTACTGTTCATTATATTGTAAAGTATCACTTTTAAATACAAGAGTAAGAGCATCTAACTTGTATGTGGAATCACTAAATTACACAATTCCTATTTCATAGCTCTTATTTTATTATGCATGCATTTTGTTTTTACTAGAATAGTTGAAAGTCTGCACAAAACTAACACGACTGTTTTTATTTTGCTTTTTGAAATGTGCACATTTGACACTATCTTTTCTTAGTAATGAATAAGGAAAGACTGAAGGAAAGGAACTATTAGTTGCCCTATCTTTCCCTTTCCTTCTATTATCATTTTCACTATAAGTGGTTGAGTAATATAGAGGAACATGAGTAAGAAAGGATATGATAGGGGTTCATGGTTGTTTTGTGTTTTTAGAAGGTCACTTTCTTTCTTCTACCCTGGAAGTAAGCTCTAGTTTGAGAGGAAAGTGTGACATCTTAGTGCTCTTATCATCCTCTTTACTCATAGAGGTAACACACTTTCCTTTGTACTCACATTGAGCCTTACTGAACTCCCTCCCATCATAGGTTCATTGTAATTTTTTGCTGATGGGATGTTGTGAATGCTACATGCTAATGGGGTGACAAAGAATGATAGAAAAGCATATTGTGTATATCTCCTCTTCTTCACTACCCTGTTTGAGTTAACTTACAGAACACAAGTTCAAAGATAAAAAGGTTAAGAATTTCAGGATGATGAACAAGGCATTAAATAAAACAGATTCCTTCTGAGCATGGGTCCCTGTGCATCTGCACAGGTCATGGGCCAAGGAAGCTGGCCTTGGCTCTGGCTTCTAGCAAACCAAATAAACTCCAGTTAAAAGCTGCCATAGAAGATGCCATGGGTTCGGTAAGAAAAGCCTCACATCATAGATGTGTAAGTAGTGATGTGTGGCTAAATACTCTTTCTTTGTTTTGTAAATGCAATAAATTTGGGTAGAGTGTTTACCCTCACACAATTGGGAAAGACCCCAAATGGGAAGCTTCTCAATTTGAGGTGAGTTACTATGGCAAGCCAATTTGAATTCTAAATGATCAGGTGTCCTTTTTCTTAGACAAGAGCTTGTTTCATGTTCTATTTCCAAAACCTTTCCTCTGACTTCTTTAGGTTACCATCATGCCATACCTAGTGTTCAGACATTTTAATGAGGACCTCAGTGGGTGTTGACAAACACTGTGTGTGGATATCAGTCATGATGTTGCATATTTATTTTATTTCTTCTACTTCCTGACAAGGAATTTCTTTCCACTAGAAAGTAATCAGATTTGTGTAGGCTATGATTCTCAATTCTTGCTTCACAAATATTTTAGTTGTTCCTCTCACCTCTTTCTCATCCTGGGGAAAATCCACTTATTGTTTTACATTGGATGAAATGGCACCTCTTCCTGACTGTCCAGGAAGAACTGGTCTCTCCCTCTGTGCTCTCCTTTACTACTCTCTCTCTGTTGAATTCACTGGTTTATAATGTATTAATGGATTTCTAAGTCTGTTTTTTTCTATGAGGATTTCAAATTTCACTAGAGTAGGAATAGGGTCTTTTTCCTCTCTGTGTCCCTGATGTTCATCACAGTATCATGCACATGGTCAACATAAAAAGGGAACACTTAACAGCAATTTATTTTTTGGATATTTTCTTCTCACATTTTATTCCTAGGATTTTTCTCAATTGAGATGATATGTGTGTTTAGTTATTGAAAATGAAATGGAAGACATGATCACATATAGTTATGATATGGTTTATCACCAGTAACTCTAACTAGGAGTTTTCTGAATAGACAGTTATTGTCAGAGGATAATATAAAATTGTCTCTTCAAAAGCTGAAATGCCATTTTAAAGGCCCCTTGCTAACCACTCTGCCTAGTTAGTTCAATTAATTTAAGCACTTGAGAGTTAAAAGGTGTAAAGACAGTTCTGACTCATTACCATTTTTTTTTTTAATTATCATTATTTTACTTTAAAGGAACACATAGAATTTGGTAAAATACATTTAAAGAACCTGCCTGGTGAGAATTAGCATGGGGGTCTTTATCCTAAATGACTTCCACCTGGACTCTAGTTGTCCATTTGCCTGTGGTTGAAGTGGACCTTGAATTGTCCCTTGGGAAAGTTAAGGCAATGCCTCCAGCTGCTCTCCTGCTCATCTCCACATGGAGGCAATGACCTGTTCATGCACATTTTAGTTCTTTCTATAAACCCTACCCAAACTAAACTCATGATCAAGTGCTGTGAACTTCCCATAGTTTACAACATGATCATTGCACTTTGTATAGTTGTCAAAGTAAAACCCTAAATTCTCTTCTGACAAATTCTTATCAAAGTCAAGAAATAATATTTGCAGAATTCAGTCTGAAGCAAGGAAGCTTTGCATATCACATGTTAATCCTTCAAAAAAATAATAGAATTTTCATTCTCACCATCTGCTTATTCCTCTTTATTGTTAAATTGTTGTTCATATATTATGATAAATGTGCTCTAGTCCATTTGTTCTCTAGTTCCACTGGAACCTCTAAAAATCCTTCTTAGACCAGAAAGCCCATTGGATTGCTGCTCATGTGCACCATATTATTGCAGTCTTTTGTAGAACTGAATTTATGGAATGAGTAACACTATAATTTGTAGATTGAGAGCTTGGGGTTTAGAAATATACATTCCTGGTTTGAATCCCACTCTAGTCTGGCTCTTCCTCTTGTCCTCTGTGTGACTACTGGCACTTCTCCTGAAGGCTCTAAGGCTCAGCTTTCACACCCATCTGTAAAATAGGGTAAGATGACTCCTGATAGGGTTACAGATGCCCTTAAAGCAATAATTCATGTACGGCCCTTAGCACAGTAAGTGCTCAATATATAATTAAGTGCACCTTGATCTGTCTGGGTTAAAACTGTATGACAGAGCTCCCCTAGTCATGGTGGTGATGTTGCTAAGAATGTTCATTCATTTATTTATTCAACAAGTATTTTTAGATAGCCTGTTTTGTGTCAAGCATAGTTCCTCTTGCTGGCAATAGAGCAATGAAAAAACAAGAAATGATACCAGCCATGAAGGAGATTATATTCTAGGTGGGTGTGTGATATACATAAGATATAAATAGATTATTTAATACATGAGAAGACAAGAGTGCTAGGAAATAAAGTGAGAGCAAGGTAGTGAGTGTGGGGAATGTTGGGGAGGAGAATGCATTTTTAAAGGTTGTCATGGAGGATATCACCAAGAAGTGTCACTTGAGCAATACTTGAAGAAAGAATAACCGAGGCATGCAGGTATCTTGTGAAGAGCATCCCATGAAAAACTTTGATGTGGAAGTGAGTTCTTGGTGTTTTAAGGGAATATCCAGGGGATTTCTGGGGCTGGAGAGCAACTGGGTGGTTACTTGGTGATGAGGTTGAGATTGGAGGTTGGGGAATGTGAGACTGGGGTAAATTGTGGAGGAGCACTACCTTACTCTGAGTCATTCCACCTCACTGTTGCTGAGTGAGGGTAGGGTTTCAGCTCCCTGATGCACCCTGCTGGCACCACCCTTACAAAACCAAAGCACAAATTCACACCACCTCATTCTGGCTTGTTCCTGCAACTAAAGTGGACATTCAGCTGCCTGTTCAGCCCCACTAACACCTGGGCAGTTTTTCCGTTGGATCTTGGGTGGGTATTATAAAAAATTATTTTTGTACCTTTTTCTGGTCCTTTGGCTAGAGAAGCAAGCCTCTTTTTCTGCAGCAGTTGGTTCTGAGTTGTGGGCTTCTCTAGCACCCTGTTAGGGATATATGGGAGGCATAAAGAGGTCACTACAACATTTTCCTCAAGTCCTGAGGTCCTTAGCCAACTCACATTTTTTCTTTCCACTCTTCAGAGTCTTCCAATGTTTACTGTATTGTGCCCAGGTTTTCTTTTTGTTGTTGTTGTAAGAGAGAGGACTAGAAAGGAATGTGGCTACTCCATCTTGACTGAACCAGAAGTCTGAGAGTTGAATTTATCAAACCAACTATGTCACTTTTGATACTGAAAGAGTATGATGTCCAGATGCTTAAGCAACAGACACAAAAAAGAAGACATGGTCACTACATCTATATTCCTTGTTCCTGTCTAATCTCAATTAGGAATCACTTTGCCACTTTCACTCAAGTTTCAGCCATATTTTTATGGGCCCAACACTACCAGATGGTGTTGAGAATCTTGATTTATTTTCTTGGCTACTACTGGTGGGATTTCCACTCAGCACTTGTCCTTGTACCTTGTAGTTTCAGAAAGGTCAGGAGTGATAACACTGGAGGTAGGGAGGGAGGCTGCTCCCAGCCTAAGCTTTTCTCATGATTTTTGAGGGATGTTTAGTTAAACTCCTAGGAACATCACTAGCTTCTGATAGGAGTTTTTGCATCAGTGTCTCCAAGATTCTCTGCCCTTGGTGCTCACTTTTTGAAGCAAGAATTGCTTCTGGCCATGGGTTCCTTGTATGTTCAGGGCTCAGAAATACCTTTTAATGTTTTTTGTTGTTGTTGTTGATTACTGCAGAACCTGGCTCCTTTAGTCAAGTAGTCTCCAAGTCAGATGTTCTCGGGGCTGCTCCAGGATAAATTCTGCCTAATTCTAAACAGAGTTACCTACCAGACTCTTTAAACCTGCTTGTTCCTGATTACAGGTCAAAAATGTTATATGTGTTATTTCTCAAGAATCCAATTTATAGCGAATTTTGATCTCAAAGAAGCAACATAACGTAGTGATTAGATCCATGGTCTCTGAAGTAAAAAAGGCTATTTGTTTTTAATATTTTTTATTTTTAAAAAACTTTAGATGACATAAATGGTACATCAAAAATATAGGATGCCCAAGGCAAGATGGCGTCAGTTTAGGAGGGCCCTCACTGACTAGCTCTCTGAGGATGGCTGATTGGGGACAGGGTCCTGATTGGGGGTCTGTGCTGTGGGCACACGAAGTGAGAAGATTGGGACATATATCTGCAGGCAGCTCAGTGGTGTGGATTGCTCGGTGGAGATAAGTGAGTTTTAACCCTGTCCATTGAGGTTAACACAGATGGCCGAGCCCCACCCTCAGGGAAAAAGGCTGGTTTGACCTGTGACTCCTGCCTAAAAACTGGTGAGAGGAAGTGTTCTCAGAGAGTGGGAGGACCCTGGTGGAGGGCCGAGAAGGCTTTCCATGCTGTAGATTTTGCTGCCTGGAACCCCTTGCAGCTTTGGGGAACAAAATAGCTGGCTTGAAGCAGGACCAGGCTAAGGGGAGTGGTGAATCTGTTGAGGAAGTTGACTTACTGAGCTGCCCAGGGAAATGCCACAACCCGCTGCCAGCAAGCCCATGAGAGGCAGCATTCTCTGATAGGGGGAGGGTTCTGACAGAAAGTGGAAGGGGGATTCCTTTCTGTCAATTTGGCTGCCTGGACCCACTCATAGTTTTGGGGAACAGATAAACTGGCTGGAAACAGCACCAGGCTGAGAGGAGTGGCGAATCTACTGAGGAAGCCTGCTTTACCAAATAGCCCAGTGATGCTCAGGCTTGCCTCCAGAGGGGACGGGGTCAGCCATTTTTATCATTCTGCACTGACTAGCATCAGAGCTTCAGCTCCCCTGGGGAGGCCAGGAAGTGGGAAGTGTTGATTAGTGTCCTCGATCCTACTTAGGGTCCCCTCAGTGAAGGGGGTGGTCTAGAAGAGGACATATTTTGGGTCCCTTATTTAAAAAAAAAAAAAAGTCATTTTCAAAAATAATATATGAATTTTTCTTTTTAATTTAGTTTAATAGCTAAAATCTGACTAAAAACCTGCAGATAGAACCTTGCAGGGCAATTGAGTGATAAATACAAGCAGGCTGAGAGGTTCCACAAGGGCCCAAGAAGGAACACTCTTCTTCCTTAGATTTGTTTGACTGCTTGCTTGTGTCATTGTTTCATTTTCCTCTGTTTATTTGTTGTATCTTGCTTTTCTTTCCCCTTTCCTCCAACCTTTCTTCTTTCTTTCTTTCTTTTTTCTTTAAATTAGGTGCTGCTAGCTTGTCTCTGCTTAGCTGTGCTTCTTCTTCAGTGATTTCTCATTCTCTGTCTATATACTGATTTTGTATCCCAAGCTATCTCTTTTGCTTCTCTCATCTTTCTGCCTTCCACTTTATGTTGTGGATCTTACAAACCATGTTTTTTCATTAGCCCATAACTTAAGGGTGGAAATTGCTATTCTATCTATTCTGTTTTCTTCTTTTTTTATGAATACTAACTTTTTACTCTCAGTCAATTCTTTACTCTTTCTCTCCCTCCTCATTATTCTAGCCTTCTAAATCATTATATATATATATATATTCTTCTATTGGGTTTCCCAGTCCATGGTAGGTACTCATTTTTTTTTCCTATTACTCTACACTACCTACATTAGCTAAATCTTTGTTTCACTAAGTCTTACACAGCCCCTCTTCTAAATTTTATCAATATTACTATTATCCTTCTTCCTTTCTGACATCTTTCAGTTCCTCAGGTCCTAATCTTTTGCCTTCAAGGGAACATAGAATGAAGCAATGAAATAAAATAAGATGAAAAATTGTCAAAGAGAAAACTTAACACACACACAGAACTACCAGCTAAATAAAACTCTAGAGCAGAGAGAGAAGCTAATCAATCAAATAAACCCATCAAGATAAAATGATGACTAGAGGGCAACAAAAAATTATAAACCACACTGAGAAACAAGAAGACATGGACCAGTCCAATGAACAAAATAAAAATGAGAAAGAGATGCAGCACATCAAACAACTAATAAAAGCTTTCCAAACAAATATCCTGGCCCAACTTAATGAAGTGAAGGAAGAGATTAAGGATATCAAGAAGACACTGGGAGAACACACTGAAGAAATTTTAAGCATGTATAAAAAGATAACGGATATGATGGTTATCAATGGCACAATGCATGAAATCAAAAAGACACTGGATTCACGTAACAGCAGATTTGAACAAGCAGAAGAAAGAATCAGTGATGTGAAAGACAATATATCTGAAATCAAACAGATAGTAGAACAGATAGACAAAAAGATAGAAAAAATCCAGCAGGGACTCAGAGCTTAACCGACCACACAAAACACACAATCATACGCATTATGGGCATCCCAGAAGGAGAAGAGAAGGGAAAGGGAACAGAAGGAGTGTTGAAGGAAATGATGGCTGAAAACTTCCCAATCCTATTGAGAGAGATGGATGTGCAGATCCATCTATACTACACCCCAAATAGTATAAATCCCAACAGGCCAACTCTAAGACATATACTTGTCAAAATGTCCAATGCTCAAGACAAAGAGAAAATACTCAAGGCAGCAAGAGAAAAGAGAACCATCACATACAAGGGAAGCACAATAAGATTAAGTGCTGATTTCTCATCTGAAACCATGGAGGCAAGAAGACAGTGATATGACATAGTCAAAGTACTAAAAGAAAAAAACTTCCAGCCATGAATCCTCTATCCAGCAAAACTGGCATTAAAAATGATGGAGAGTTCAAAATATTCACAGATAAACAGAAATTAAGAGAGTATACCAATAAGAAACCTTCACTTCAAGAAATACTAAAGGAAGTTCTATACGTTGAAAGGAAAAAATAAGGGAGAGAGAGTTGGAGGAGAGTTTAAAAACAACTAAAAAGACAAATACAGAAACAAAACAACATATGACATACATTAACCCAAAGAAAATATGGCTGAAGTAAGAAATTCGTTGTGAATAATAATACTGAATGTAAATGGATTAAACTCACCAGTCAAGAGACGCAGATTAGCCCAATGGATAAGGAAATATGATCCACCTATATGCTGTCTACAAGAAACCCACCTTCACACAGGGATTCAAGGAGGATGAAAGTGAATGGCTGGAAAACAATTTTACAAGCTAACAATAGCCAAAAAAGAGCAGGAGTAGCTATTCTAATATCAGACAAAATAGACTTTAAATGCAAAACTATTGTATGAGACAAAGATGGGCACTATATATTAGTCAAAGTTTTAATCTCTCAAGAAGAGAGAACAAGCATAAACATTTATGCACCTAATCGGGGTGCCTCAAAATACATGAGGAAAACTCTGGAAAAACTAAGTGGAGAAATAAATGCCTCTACAATTATAGTGGGGGACTTTAATACACCATTGTCATCATTAGACAGAACATCTAGACAGAGAATCAATTTAGAAACAAAGACTCTGAACAATACATTAGGGGATCTAGACTTAAAAAACATATACAGAACACTACACCCAAATACAGCAGGATTTGCATTTTTCTTGAGTGCACATAGATCATACTCTAGAATAGACCACATGCTAGGTCACAGAACAACTCTCAATGAATTCAGAAAGATTGAGATTATACAGAGTAACTACTCTGACCACAATGGAATGAAATTGGAAATCCCTAAGGGCCAGAGAATCAGATTAGGCACAAATATATGGAAGATAAACAACATACTCTTAGACAAACAGTGGGTCATGGAGGAAATCTCAAAAGAAATCAGTAACTACCTTGAAACTAATGAAAATGACAGCACAACATAGCAAAACATATGGGATGCAGCCAAAGCTGTCCTGAGAGGGAAGCTCATAGCCATAAATAAATACATTAAAAAAGAAGAAAGAGCTAAAATTGAAGACCTAACTGCACACTTGGAGGAATTGGAAAAACAACAACAAACTAAACCTAAAGGAAGTAGAAAGAAGGAAATAACAAAGATTAGAGCAGAACTAAATGAAATAGAGAATAAGAAAACACTAGAAAAAATAAACAATACCAAAAGCTGGTTCTTCGAGAAGATCAATAAAATTGACAAACCCTTAGCCAGATTAACAAAGAAAAAGAGAAAACAGATGCTAATACACAGAATAAGGAATTAGCAAGGGGATATCACTACTGGAAATAAAGAGTATCAAAAGAGGATATTTTGAAAAATTATATGTAACAAGAATGATAATTTAGAGGGAATGGACAAGTTTCTAGAAACTCACAAACAGCCTATATTGATGAAAGAAGAAATTGATGAACTCAACAGTCCAATGACAAGTAAAGAGATAGACTCAGTCATCAAAAACCTCCCAACTAAGAAGAGCCCAGGACCAGATGGCTTCACAGCTGAATTCTACCAATCATTCCAGAAAGAGCTAACACTAATTCTGCTTAAGCTCTTCCAAATAATAGAAGTAGAAGGAATATTGCCTAACTCATTCTATGATGTCAACATTACCCTATTACCGAAACCAAGCAATGATACCACAAGAAAGGAAAATTACAGACCTATTTCTCTAATGAACTTATGTGCTAAAATTCTCAACAAAATACTTGCTAATTGCATTCAACAACATATCAAAAGGATAATACACCATGACCAAGTGGGTTTCATCCCGAGTATGCAAGGATGGTTCAATATAAGAAAATCAATCAATGTAATACACCACATAAACAGATTGAAAGAAAAAACAAACATGATAATCTCTATAGATGAAGAAAAAGCATTTGAAAAAATACAGCACACTTTTCTGATAAAAACACTGCAAAGATAGGAATAGAAGGAAACTTTCTAAATATGATAAAGGGTATATATGAAAAACCCAAAGCTAACATTGTCTTCAATGGTGAAATCCTAAAACCCTTCCCCCCTGAGATTAGGAACAAGACAAGGATGTCCACTATCACCACTCTTATTTAACATCATCTTAGAAGTACTTGCTCGAACACGGAAGCAAGAAAAAAATATATAAAAGGCATCCAAATTGGAAAAGAAGAAGTATTATTTGCAGATGACATGATCCTATAAGTAGAAAGCCCTCAGAAATATACAGCAAAGCTTCTAGAATTTATAGAGGAGTTCAGTAATGTTGCAGGCTATAAGATCAATGCTCAAAAATCAGTAGCATTTCTGTACACCAATAACGAGCAATTTGAGGAGGAAATCAAGAAAAAAAAATACCATTTACAATAGTAATTAATAGAATCAAATACCTGGGTATAAATTTAACTAAAGATTTAAAGGACCTATATACAGAAAACTACAAAGCACACTGTTAAAGGAAATCAAAGAAGACTTAAATAAATGGAAGAATATTCCCTGTTCATGGATAGGAAGACTAAACATCATCAAGATGTCTAATCCTAAGCAAACTAATCTACAGATTTAATGCAACCCCAATAAAAATCATCACTGTATTTTTTAAGGAACTGGAAAAGCTAACTACAAAATATATTTGGAAAGGTAAGAGGCCCCGAATTCCCAAAGACATATTGAAAAGGAAAAATGGAGTTGGAGCTATCACATTACTTGACTTTAAAACATACAATAAAGGTATCTGATATTCGACAAGGCCACAAAGCCGACTCAGTTGGGAGAGAAGGACCTCTTTGACAAGTGGTGCTTGGAGAACTGGATATCCATATCCAAAAGAATGAGAGAGGGATATCATCTCACACCTTATACAAAAATCAACTCAAGATGGATCAAAGATCTAAATATAAGAGCCAAAACCATAAAGACCTTGGAAGATAATGATGGGAAGCATCTACAGGACCTTGTAATAGGAAATGATTTCATGAATTTCACACCCAAAGCATGAGCAGCAAGATAGATAAATGGGATCTCCTCAAAATTAAAAACTTCTGCACCTCAAAGGACATTATTAAGTAAATAAAGGCAGCTTACCCAATGGGAGAAAATATTTGGCAGCCATATATCTGATAGAAGCCTAATATCCAGCATATATGAAGAAATACTACACCTCAAAAATAAAAAGACAAACAACCCATTTTAAAAATGGCCAAATGACCTGAAAAGACACTTCTCCAAGGAAGAAATACAAATGGCTAAATAGCACATGAAAAAATGCTCGGCATCGCTAGCTATTAGGGAAATGTAAATCAAAACTACAATGAGATACCATCTTACACCCATCAGAATGGCAGCTATTAAAAAAACAGCAGACTATAAGTGTTGGAGAGGATGTGGAGGAATAGGAACCCTAATCCACAGCTGGTGGGATTGTGGAATTGTTCAGCCACTGTGGAGGACATTTGGGCAGGTCCTCAGAAAAATAATAGATCTTCTGCATGATCCAGTGATTCCACCACTGGGTTTATGTGCAAAAGAATTGAAAGCAAAGGCACGAAGAGATAAATGCACAGCAATGTTCATAGCAACAGTGTTCACATTTGCCAAAATTGGAATCACCCATCAACACATGAATGGATACACCAAATGTGATACATACATACAATGGAATATTACTCAGCTATAAGAAGGAATAAAGTGCTAACACATGGAATAACATGGATGAATCTTGAAGACCTGATGTTGAGTGAAGCAAGCCAGGCATTGAAAGATGAACAGTGCATGACCTCACTGATTTGAATTGCAGAAAGTGAGCAGTCTCTGAGAACCATTGTCTGAAAAATAGGTTAACAAGGGAGAGAAAGAGAAGAGAAGGTTGTGAGCCATCATGCATATGGACGTAATCTATGCTAAAGTGATAAAGTATAGTTGCATATTTAATGTAGGACAAGTGGGTAGAGACACTACTGTGTTTGGTGGTGCAGGGTTGACAGGTGGGTAGATTAGGAAGGGCAGGTTAGAATACCCAGGATACTGGGGGAAGAGCTGGGTGGGGGACTAGGTGGACATGGTATTTGTGGGTATGATGTTGAAAGTGCAGGAGTGGGAATGCTCTTATGGCAGTATGACAAGGTAGTGTCACTGTTTTACAGTGTAGGTTGTTGGTGCATTCAGGAAGGGGTGCATCTGGAGTAGGCTTCTGGGGAAGTGTGAGTGTTCATCCTGTCATAAGGTGTTGTGTTGGGGAGTGGAGACCCACAAGGTGAGTGGGAAGAAGATGGATTCCCATCATTGGGAGGACCAATTTACCCAGAAACAGACAGGTGGGTGTCTCTTAGGCACAAAGGTGGATCCTAATAGGAGAGGATAATCAGCATGTCAAGACCTCTTGTTGCATGTAACTATGAATCTTGTCATCCAATGCATCAAGACAGGGGAGTATCATGTGCCCCAGGGAGATGGGGAGGAAGGAACAGAAAAGATCATACAGAGGCTATTTAGTAATCATGGGAAATGTTTTTCATTACCTTACAGTAATGAACACAGGACATGGTAAATATCATCAAAAATTATTAAATTGTACCATCTAAATTGTAAACTATACTGTGAATCATTGACAATGTTTAGCAGCTGTGCTTCACTATCTGTATAAGAGTTATAACAATGCTACCATCCACATAAAAAAGGTTTTAATATGGGGTGAGGAATAGGGAAGTAGGCTGGGTATATGGGATTATCTAGTATTCTGTGTGTGACTTTGCTATGACCTAAAACTTCTTTGAAAATTAAATGAAAATTCGGGAGACACTGGACAGTGAGAGGGGCAAGATGCCATAGTACAGACTGGACACGCAATAATGCAGTGATTAATGGAAAACTGTAAAAAATATGTATATTAAAATTTTTTTCCCATTTATTGAATATTCCAATCTTTTAATTTTATTTTATTTCTAATATTTTTTAAAAAGTTACCGTGTATTTTATCTCTTATATTTAAACTTATCTTTATTATTTAATTTTCCTATTAATTGTATTTGGCTCTTATATGGGTTTCATCTTCAAGAAAGGTTTGGATCACAGAAAGGTTACAGAGGGGGCAGGAGAGGATCATTGGTAGGGGGTGTCTGGGATGGGGGTTTCATGGGAGGAAGTTCGCCTGAACATACATGAAAGATATATAAAATTGTTCAAATGATAAAGGGGTGGGGCATGGTCAAAATGGGTAGAAAATTACTCAATAAATGAAGGAATACTGAATTCCCAGCCTGGAGTGCTCTGCCACGTTCCCCAAGGGAGCAGCAACAGACCCCCTAGTGCAGGGGCAGTGTCTGGCAAAGGAGGAGGGTCCACTGTTGGGTTCTTGTTATTGACGACTAACCTTATAAGTCTTTGCTCTTGTAATTGAAACTTAGTTTACTGTTATGGGGTGCCCTTAGACTACCTGAGAGCCTCCTTATTGCTCAAATGTGGCCTGTCTTTAAGCCAAACTCACCATATGAATGCATTACCTTCCACCAACATGGGACATGATTCCCAGGGATGAGCCTCCCTGGCAATGAGGGATCACTACCAAGTGCTGAGTGGCAATACAACTGGAAAAAGACCGTGAATAAAGGGGGTCAAGGTAAAGACAATGAGTTCATGTGGCTAAGAGACTGCAAAGAGAGTCGGGAGGTCATCCCAGAGGTAATGCTTATGCACACCTCAGTAGGATCTCATAGAACAACAAAATGGATATCGTTTCACACAGAGGGGCTCCCGAGGGCTTTGGAGATGCCCAGGTCCTATATAAGGGGGGATAGCTCCAGAGATTGATGCCTTATCAGTGGGCTCTACTTTGGAATCTGTGCTCCTGAGAGTGAAAGAGTTGGACTCAAATAAGTCCTCCATGAACATGGTCAATCACTCCCTTCTATTTAAACCTGTATATGATGTTTGAGTTTGTAGGTGTATTTCCAGAGACTGAAGCCTTGGTCCTGTCCATGTGCCAGCTGTACCTGGAATCTCAGTGGAGCTGCAACTCCTACTCTAAAGCTCAATGGACTCACCCAAGTCACCTGGTGAGGAGACGACAATGGACAATGGCCATCCCAGGGAATGGAGAGAGCCTGCAGCCACAGGAAGGATATTTCCATCCACTGTATCCATGGGATATAAGCTCCTCTCACTTGGAGGTGGAGTGGACATCACCATCCCAAACTCCTCAGGATTGGGGGGAAGAGCTATGGGCTAGAATGGACTTAATGGTATTCTGTTGTAGACATAATGTGATTCAAGCAATGGAAGAAATTACAACAGTGAGGTGGAGTCAGTGGCCATTGGACGCTTTGGGGGCAGGGAAGGGAAAAGCAGTTGTAATACAGGTGCTTTTTCAGGATTTGGGAATTACTCTGAGTAACATTACAATGACAGATATAGGGCATTTTACTAGAGCATATATCATGCAGGACTGTGTGGGAGAGGGTGGGGTCTACAATGTGAACTATGGTCCATGCTTAGTGGCAAAGGCCCAGGATGTTCATATCCGTTGCAGGTGATGAGCTACATTAATGAAAGGCATTTATGTGGGATGTTATGGTAGGTGTGGTAGGTGGGGAACATGGGAATCCCTGTAATTTTTGTGTAACATTTATGTAACCTAAGTATCTTATAATATATATATATATATTTTTTAGAAAAATAATAAGTTGATCTGCCCTACAGAAATCCCCAAGGGAGCCCTTCAAGCTGAAATGAAAGGACCCTAAATAGTAAATTGAAGTCATACAAGGAAATAATGAATTTGGGTTTATGTTACTGCAAAAAAAAAAAAAAAAAAAATAGATAAGGATGCCCAGTGCCACCATTTTTATTCAATATTCTGCTAGAAGTTTTAGCTAGATAAATTAGGCTAGATAAAGATATAAAATCAACAGAATATATAAGGTTAGCAAATGGAAAACAGATTTATTTTGAGCAGAATTGTAAAAAGATTGTTTATAAACTATTGTAAATGAATAGAAATAGTGAAAGCACATCATAATGTTTGTAACTAGCAGAGATATTATATGCATATAACAATGGTTGAAAGGGAAAGTGTAAGGGTATGTATATTATTAGAAGGAAATCTAAACAATTTAACATGGGATTGTATAACATAGTAAAAAGTTATAGCTGGTACAATTAAGCATGCAACAGTGAAAGAAGAATATGGATATTATTGCATGTATAATACTTTTTACAAAATGTAAATACAAACAAACTAGAAAGACAAACAGAATAGTAGCTATGTACATCAGGGGAAGAATGGAGAGATTGAGATGTGATGAGTTTTTTGTTTGATTGTTTTTTATTATTATTGAAATAATAAAAATGATCTAATAAAAAATAATATACAGGAGACTTCCATATACTTCACACCACCCCTTCCCTCACTTTCCCCCATTAACATCTTTCATTAGTCTGCTACATTTGTTACAATTGATGAACACTTATTGCAACCTTGCTAACCACGGTCTATAGTTTACATTATACTTCACGCTTTGCTCCACACAATTATACAGGTTTTGACAATATATACAATGGCCAGTATCCATCATTGCAGTCATGCAGGATAATTCCAATGTCCCAGAAATGCCCCATGTTACACCTATTCTTCCCTCTCCCTCCCCTCAGAACCTCTGTTAGCCACTGCCTTTATATCAGTGATATAAGTTCTTCCATTGCTGAATAATAATGTCTACCTTAGTTCACAGTTGCATTCCCCCTTATGTTTAATTCCTCAGTCTTGAGGATTTGGGGGTGGAGATTCCCTCTCTGTTTCTGATTGAGAGGGGGCTCAGGTCCCACGAGGCAGATAGATGGAACTGTCTTGTTGCAGTTGTGGATACTCTCTTTTTGTTGGAATAGGCATTGTCCATTATCATTCCTTGGTTAGTTGTCCAGAGTGAGTCCAATAAAATGGAGAGTAGGTTTTGCAACTCTGCTTAGATTCAGGGCTCAACCAGCAAATGAACAGACTGAAGATTTAAGTCTCTGGGACATATATTTGTGCTTATAGTGCTAATTATAGGTTTAAATAAATGAGGCAGAACAACCACGTGTAGAAACATTATAAATGAGTCTAATGATGATACTTTGGGGAGATGGGTTATCTTATATTCCAAGATACCATTCACAGATAGGGTGCCAATTTCATGGTGTTGTCTGTCCTACTTATAGTGTCTAGATGTCTCTAGAATCCTCAGGTGCACCCCTACTTGACACACTGTTATCTGTGGCAATCAGTGATATCCTATTGATTAATGCATAAGTGTAACCTCTTGAATGACCTCCTGACTCACTTTGGGGTTTTTTAAATATATTTTTTGACTTTTTAAAGATACCTAGATTACATAAATGTTACACAGAAAATATAAGGATTCCCATATGCCCTGCTCCCCACACCTCTCACACTCTCCCACAGAAGCAACATCCTTCATTAGTGTGGCACATTCATTGCAATTGATAAACACATCCTGGGGCATTGCCACTGAGCACTGTCTCCCACACAATTCTGCAATTTAAGGGAAGATATATAATGGCCTATATCTGTTGTTGTAATGTAATTCAGGATGATTCCCAGGTCTTGAAAAAGACTAGGCTAGGCTAAGTTTCAATTTTACCAGAAATTGTAAGAACAACCATCAATATCAAGGGCCTGGTGTAATGGTCTGTCCTCCTTTGCTAAGTACTGCCCCTGTACTTGGGGGAATCCCACCATTCTATTAAAGAATGTAGCCAGACTTCCAAGGATGGGTATTCAATATTTTTGGTTAATGTGTGGGTCTCCACCCACAGAGACAATGCCCCATGACCACTTGAACATATTCATGTGCCATACAGGCATGCCCCAGGTGTACCCCTCCTCACATATACTTGCCCCATCACTGACAACCTACACTAGTTATTCTCCCACTACAGCTCTGACCCTTCTGTGATCCAAATCCTCCCCCAAACAAAGCCAAAAATAAGCAAATGAATAATAATAATAATCAAAGAAAATGCAAAAATATAAGAAAATATAAAATAAAAAAATTTTTCAATGTCTTTCATCACCATAAGTTCTGTTGTCTTTTATGTACAGTGACAATGTCTTCATATGTTCCCCCATGTGTTTTCTTTGTTTATCTTCAAAGAAGCTTTAGGTCACAGAAAAGTCACATTGAAAATATATGGGATTCCCATATACCCATCATCCTTCCCCTTTTCCACTCTACCCTATTAACATTTTACCTGTATATGGTACATTTGCTACAAATGACGTATAATACTGAAGCATTTGCTACTAACCATGGTCAATGGTTTACATTATGGCTTACACTTTGCACCAAACCCTTTTGTAAGTTTTGACAAAATTTGAAATGGCTTGTAACTGTTATTTCAAGATCATTTGGAACAATTCCAATGTCTTTTGTTCCATCTATTCAACTCTTCAGTCCCTTCCACTTGGAACCTATGGTTACCACTATATTTCAATTTTTGAAGGATAATGTTCATAGTTACATAGGGTAATATTGAAGGCTTGATACATTGGTCTGTTTTCTTTTATTAGAAACTGAGAGTGTTCTTGAGAGATTCTTTCCTCTCTAATTTAGAACATAACAGGACTCCCCAGGATGAGAGTTTAATATTTTCTTTTATTTTGTGAGTCTCCACATTCTGAGATAACACTATGACAAGATGAACACTTTCATATTCCATAGAGGCATTTCACAGGTGTGCTGTATCCTGCATATTCACCCAATCCCAGTGCCCTGCACCATTAATCCTCCCCTGCCATATTTACCAGAAACACATTCACACCATAGTGGTTTAAACCACAGAGCTATAAATCCAAAGATTTCACCTGTTCCTTTCTCCAGCCCTCAGCCTGTTCCATAGATAGTCCAACCAAAACCCCCACCCACTCCTCTTCACTTTCCAACACCACCAAACCCAATCACATCACTGTACCACTATCATCTCCATCCACTGCCCACCAACCCCTTCCACCTTATAGATTTGGCCCATATTGAGCATCAGCTCAACACCCTCTACTCCCTTTCTGTCTCCTGATAACATCTTCCAGACTCTAACTCTGTGAGTCTGCTCAATTTGCTTAATTCATATCAGTGAGGTCATGTAATATTTCTCTTTCAATGACCTTACTTCATTCAACATGAGGTCTTCAGGATTCATTCATGTTGTCCCATGTGTTAATACTGCATTCCTTCTTACACTTGAATTATATTCCATTTTATGTATATATAACAATCTGTTTATCCATCCATCTGTTGATAGACACTTGGGTTGCTTCCGACTTTTGACAATAGTGAATAATGCCACTATGAACATTGGTGTGCATATACCTATTCTGGTCCCTGCTTTCAATTCTTCTGGATGTTTACCCAGAAGTGGGATTGCTGGATCATATGGTAGTCCTACAGTTAGCTTCCTGAGGAACCATCAAACTATCCTCCACAATGGCATCACCATTCTACATTCTCACAAGTTGTGGATAAAGTTTCCCTATGTTCCATATTCTCTCTAACACATTGAGTTCTGTTTTTCAATAGCCACCAGTCTAGTAGGTGTTGGATGATATCTCATTATAGTTTTGATTTGCATTTCCTGAATAGCTAGTGATATTGAGCATCTTTTCATGTGCTTTATAGCCGTGTTTATTCTTTGGTAAAGTGTCTATTCAAATTTATTTTTTATTTGTTGTTAAGCCATTAAATAGAATTTATTGAGAAATGAGAGAAAAGTACAGAGCTTGCTGAGAAATGGGAGAGAAGGACAGAAATATGCACTGATATTTGGTGTGGGCTCCTCTAGAAAGAGAGAGTGAGGTCTGGCTTGTGTGCTCACCTTTTAAAATATTAATTATTCCTCCCCTTGCTAATGTTAAGAGGAGGGGCCCCAGCTGTTATTGGTTACCCAACCAATGGTGGAGGACAACAGTGTGGCCTGCTTGGAATATCTGGGGCCTCCCCTTGGCCCCAGAATGAACCTCAAGGTCAAGGTCTCAATGGGGTTTCACAGCCATGTTGTCTGTTGGCCATGGTGTGGCTGGTATTCCCCTGTACCAACCTATCTTAACTACCCCTCAATGAGTTCACTCTCATATTTTAAGGGGTGCTGAGGGGCAATGGTCTTTCTTCTGTACTTACTTCCTGTTGGTTAGGGTGATATTCCCTGCCTGACATGATGTAAACCTCTCTAGCTATTCTATTGATTTTGAGGGAAGATGTGACAGGCTCCCAGGTTGGAACTGGATGAAATCCCTGCATGACTAAGGCATTGATTCTGTAAGAAATAAACTTAATTAGAATTTTGAAGATACATGGTCCCACTAAAAGGATAAAGAGGATGGTGTTGAACAGGCCCAAAAAGGGGCCAGCCATGACATACTGGACCACAAGAGAAAGACCAGGTGACTTCAAAGGCTGCATCCTCCCAATGTTGATGGAAAATAGCATTTCTCCCTGATTTATTTTATGCTTGGTTAATTCTAGGGAGGGATTGTGGTAAAGATGTTGGGTTTGGGTATAAATTGTCAACCCCAGTTCCCACAGCAGTGGTTCTGTTCAGTACACCCAGGAGAGGTATGAGGAGAGACACTGCCCTAGATATAAATTCACAAGGACAGCATAGGCAACAACAAGACAGGCATATAGCAAGCAAAATAAAGACAGTACTTAAGAAAGCAATCACTTTATAGCCTAGAGTTGTAAGGTGCCTAAGAGTTACTTCCTGAGAGCATACATGTTGCTCAAATGTGGCCTTTCTCTAAGCCAAACTCAGCATAAAAGTCCCACAGCATGGGACTTGACTCCCAGGGATGAGCCTCCCTGGCATGAGGGATTACTACCAAGCACCAACTAGCAATGGAACTGGAAGAAGACCTTGAATAAAAGGGGTAAAAGGTAAAGACAAATGAATTTATGTGGCTAAGAGACTTCAACATGAGTTTGGAGGTCATCCCAGAGGTAATGCTAATGCACATCTCAGCAGGATCTCCTAGACTGACAACATAGGTACCATTTCAAATTGTGGGCTCCTCGGGTCTCTGGAGACACCCAGGTCCTACAGTCATGACAGATAACTCCAGAGTTTGGTGCCTTGCTAGTGGGCCCTACTTTGGGGTTTGTTCTCCTGAGTGTGACAGAGTTGGACTCAGTTGTTACTTCTCTACACATGCCTCTTCTGTCCTTTCTATATGAACCTGTAGTTGGTGCTGGATTGGTAGATGTATGCCAAGGAGAATAGAATCTTTGTGCTGTCCATGTGCTAGCTGGGCCCTGAGCCTCAGCAGATTTGCAACACCTACTCTTCAGTTCATTGGACTCACCCAGAATGACTATCAAGGAGGTGAGGATGGGCAACCACCATACCAAGGAACTGAGAGCATCTACAACCATAAATGAGAGAGTCCCATTCATCAGCCATATGGGGTTGAAGCCCCCTTTCACTTAGAAGTGAAATGGGCATCACCATGCCAGAATCCACAGGATTAGGGAAAGAAATATGTACTAGAGTTGAGTTGCTGGTATTCTACTCTAGACTTACTGTGACTCTAGCAATGGAAGAAATTATATCATTGATGTGGAGACAGTGGCCACTAGAGGTACTGAGGGAAGGAGAGGGAAAAAGAGGTATAATATGAATGCACTTTTGGGATTTGGAGTTGTCCTGAATGACATTGCAATGACAGACACAGGCCATTGTTTTTCCTGCCATAACCTATGGAATTGAATGGGAGAGACTGTGGACTACAATGTAAACTTTAATCCATGCTTAGTGGCAATGCTCCAAAATGTGTTCATCAGTTACAATTAATGTACTACACTAAAGAAAGAAGTCATTAATGTGGGGGGAGGTGTGGGGAGTGGGGCATATGGGAATCCCTTATACTTTTTACATAACATTTTATGTAACCTAAGTATCTTTTAGAAAAAATAAAAATATATTTAAAAAGACATTAGTAATGCACAATCTGAGGAGGAAGTCAGGAAAAATTCCATTTACAATAGTGAATATAAGAAACAAATATTTGGGAATAAACTTAACCAATGATGCAAAGCACTTGTATTCAGGAAACTACAATGCATTGTTAAAAGAAATTTTTAAAAGGCCTAAATAATTGGAAGAACTTTCCATGTTCATGGATTGGAAGACTAAATACTATTAAGATGTTAATTCTACAGAAATTGACATATGGATTCAAGGCAATCCTGATAAATCTCCACCAGCATTTTTTAAATAAATGGAAAATATGATTATCAAATTTATTTGGTAGGGTGAGGGGTCCTGAATAGTCAGAAACATCTTAAAAAGGAAAAGTGAAGTTGGAGGACTCTCATTTCCAGACTTTAAATCATATTAATGAGATACAGTGGTAAAAACAGGATGCTACAAGCATAAAGACAGACACATAGACAAATGGAACCAAGCTTATGTTCAGAAACACACTCTCACATCTATGGTCAAGTGATTTTTGACAAGCCTGTGATAACCACTGAGCTTGGGCAGAAGAGCCCATTCAACACATGGTACTGGGGGAACAGGACATCCATAGCCAAAAAGAAAGAAAGAGGACCCCTATCAAACATCTTATACAAAAATTAACTCAAAATTGATTTTAGAAACCTGAATATAAATGCAAGAATGATAAAACTCAAAGAAGAAAATATAGGAAAACATATTCAAGACCTTGTGGTAGGTGGTAGATTCTTAAAGGAGATATGAGGAGGGCTGAGAAGGATTACTGATGCTTCATGCTTGTAGAAGTTTTGATTAACTTTATTATAAAAGTGTGGAAATTGAAAGAGTCGATGGTAACACATTATAGTAACAGCTGGTTTATAAATGGGAATTTGGCTGGAGACTAAGAAGAATCTAGGGATGTAAATGTCAATTGAAAGAAAGCTAGAGAATAATCTAGGGACTGAATAATACAGTAAATCCAGTGGTGGGTGAGAAATGTGGTTAATGATACAATTGCAAGAGTGTCCTTTGTGAGTTAGAGCAGATGTACATCATTATTGCAGGGTGGTGGGAATGTGAAGAAGCATGGGAAAAATACAACTGGAGAGATCTATAGACTGTGGATAACAGCAATAATGTATTATTCATGCATCTATGCCAAAGATGTACTGTGTTGAAAAGGGGGAATTATGGAAAAAGTGTGCCAAATATATGCTATGGACCATGGTTGGTGATAATAATCTGATGTTATTATCTCATAATGTGTAACAAAAGTTCCACCACAGTGTGCTTTGTTGATAGAAGGGTGTTGTATGGGAATTCTGCACAGGTGCATGATCGTTTTCTAACTTTACTACTTCTGTAATAAAAATATATTTTTAAAAAAGGATTGTGGGAACATGACTGATGGGTTAGTCAGATAAGTCTCAGCTTTCACTAAAACAGCAGAGAAAGAGCCAGAGGCTGCTTTGGGGACCTGATTTGGGGTACAGCAAACCAGGACACTGCTTCAAAACTCCCAGAAGAGTGAAAGTCAGAGAGATAAGAAGCCAAAACAAGTAATTGTGAGTTATTAAACCTCCTGGCTGCTGGAAGGCTCCCCTCACCAACCTCTGAGATATTAAGCAAGGGTCAAACTCCTGGGGAATTGTATCTAACTTAGAGGAGAGCAGATGTCTCCTTCCTTTGGATATATATATATATAGAATGTGAAGGTACTGTCAGTCATCTAGAAGGGTACTAGACAGTTAGGGAAGCCAAAGGAAATTCATGCATTGCTTTTCTTGGTGGATGGAAACAGCACACATACCTGGCCCTCAGAGTGGATAGATTAGGTGGAGTCCCTGGTCCCCCACCTGAAACAGGAGTGTGACAGCAGTTACCATGTGAGGAATAGAAGTCTGGGAGGGTGGAGAGTGATTTCTTTGTGGTGAGTTTAGCCAGCTGGGACCCCTTTGAATATCAGAAGTGATCCCAAGTCAATAGGAATAGGGGAGGGGATCTCACCAGGCAGACTATCACACCCAGACACCTAAGTAAAGACAGGAACTACATTAGAGAGGAGGCAGACACAGGAGGTTGATCAGCATAAATCCGGTGGACTGCAGGGAATCTAACCTGCCCAAGGGGAAAGGGGACTTATAGCCTTCTGAAAAGCTAATTATCCTAAGGAGACAGAATAGCTCAGTGGAAGAATTCCTGCCTAGGCTCTTCCTTGAGAAGTTATCCACCAAGTTACCAGGCATCCATCTGAAATTTAATGAGAGAGAACATGTAGATATTCTCTTTGTATTAGCTTTCCTTGGATCTCATTTTTTTTTCAAAGAAAAATGTTCCATTTTAAATATTTCACTTATTTTACTTACTAAAACCCAGTTCAAAATCTGCAGAGGGTATGCTGCAGGGTGAGTGACTGATAAACACAAGAAGCCTGAGAAGATCCTTACGGGTCTAAGAGAGAAGGCTGTTTTTCCGTGTTTATTTTTTTCCTGCCTCCTTTGTTTAAGCAAGGCACTGCTCTCTTATTTGTTGCTTGTGTATCCCCTTCCTTTGCTCCACTGCTTGTTTGTTTTTCTTTTTTTTTTTTCTTTTTTTCTTTGTTTACTGATTTACTCTACCTACCCTACATATTTTCTGTTCTCCATCTAAAAACCTTTTATTTTCTGTTGTTCTTTCATTCTACCCATTTTATTTGGTCTCCAATTTTTATGGTTTTTATTTCTTGCTCTCGCCTTTTTTTCTTTGTTTACTTTCTTTTTTTACTTTTCTCCTTTTCTTTTCTCTTTTCTTTTCTTCTCACCATTCTAGCCTTTTAATTAATTATTTATATATTTCTCTATTCTTTTTCTTGTTTCATTGTTTCCATTCCACTTTTCTAATCTTATTCCTCCGTGCTTCTTACTTGTGTTAATTTTTCCATTTCTTAGGTCTTGTATGGTTCCTCTCCTACATTTCCCTATTATTATTACTATTATTCTTTTTCTCTTCCTATATCTTTCCTTTTCTCTGGCCCTAATTTTTTCCTTTCAAAGGAACATAGACAATAACAAGGAAATAGAGTAAGAGGAATGAAGTGTCAAAGTGAAACCTTAACACACACACAAAAACAACAACAAAATAATACCATAGAATAGACAGAGAAGATAATCAACTGAATAAACCCATCAAGTTAAACAGAGGCCTTAACACAAAAAAATTACAAACCTTACTAAGAAACAGGAAGACATGGCTCAGGCCAATGAACAAACTAAAAACCAGGAGAAGATGCGGAATATGAAACAACTAATTGGAGATATCCAAAAAAATATCATGAATCAACCTAATGAAGTGAAGGAAGAGATTAAGGATATTAAGAAGACACTGGGTAAAAATACTGAAGAAATTATAAACATACATAAGAAGATAATAGATATGATGGTGATGAATGGCACAATTCAATAAATCAAATATACACTGGAAGCACACAACAGCAGATTTGAACAGGCAGAGGAAAGAATCAATGATGTGGAAGACAGTACATCTGAACTCAGAGTAGAACAGATAGATAAAATGATGGAAAAAATTCAGCAGGGACTTAGGATTTTGAATGAAAACACAAAATGCACAAACATAACCATTACAGGCATCCCAGAGGGAGAAGAGAAGGGAAAGGGGACAGAAGACATGTTGGAGGAATTAATAGTTGAAAACATCTCAAACCTATTGAGGAAGATAAATGTACATATCCAAGAAGTGTAGTGCATTCCAAACAGTATAAATCCTAACAGGCCTACTCAAAGACATATACTTGTCAAATTGTTCAATGCTCAAGACAAAGACAGAATACTGAAATCAGCAAGAGAAAGAACCATCACATACAAGGGAAGCTTGATAAGATTAAGTATTGATTTCTCATCTAAAACCATAGATGCTAGAAAGCAATGGTATGATAAAGTTGAGGGACTAAAAGAAAAAACTTCCAGCCAAGAATTCTCTATCCAGCAAAGCTGGCATTCAAAAATGAGAGAAAGCTCAAAATATTCATGGGCAAACAGAAATTGAGGGAATATGTCAACAAGAAACCTGCACTTCAAGAAATGCTAAAGGGATTTTTGCCAGTCAAAAGGAAAAAACAGGAGAGAGAGAGTGGGAGGAGACTGTAAGAACAACTAAAAAGAGAAATAAAAACAACATATAGCATACATAAACCTAAAGAAAATATGGCAAATGTAATTAATTCCTTGACAGTAATAACATTGAATGTTAATGGATTAAACTCACCAGTCAAGAGACACAGATTGGTAGAAGGATAAGGAAATATGACCCATCTATATGCTGCATACAAGAAACTCACTTTAAACTCAGGGATTCAAGGAGGTTGAAAGTGAATGGTTGGAAGAAAATTTTACTAGCAAACAATAACCAAAAAAGGGAGAAAGTAGCTATACTAATATCAGAAAAAATAGAATTTAAATGCAAAATTATTGTAAGAGACAAAGAAAGAAACTATATATTAATAAAAGGTGTAATCTGCAAAGAAGAAGGAACAATCATAAACATTTATGCAACTAACCAGATGTCCTCAAAATTCATGAGGCAAACACTGGAAAAAGTAAGTGGAGAAATAAATACCTCTATATTTATAGTGGTGGACTTTAATATACAATTATCACCATTACACAGAACATCTCAGCACAAAATCAATTAAAAACTGAGGACTTTGAATAATGCATTAGTGGACTTGGACCAAATAGACATATACAGAACATTACACCCAAATACAGTGGGACATACATTCTTGTCGAGTGCACATGAATCATTCTCCAGGATAAACCACATGCTAGGTCACAGAAAAACTCAATGAATTCACAAAGATAAAAATTATATAATGTAATTTCTTTGAACACAATGAAATGAAGCTGGAAATCAGTAAGGGGTGGAGAAACAGATTAGGCACAAAGATATGGAAGTTAAACAACACACTCTTAGACAAACAGTGGGCCAAGGAGGAAATCTCAAAAGAAATCAGTAATTACCTTAAAATGAATGAAAATAACAACACAATATTTCAGATCCTATGGGATGCAGCAAAAGCAGTACAGAGAGGGAAATTAATAGCCATAAATGCCTACATTAAAAAAGAAGAAAGAGCTAAAATGAAACACTTAACTGCACACCTGGAGGAATTAGAAAAAGAACAACAAACTAACCCCAAAGGAAGTAGAAAAAGAGAAAATATCAGACATTAGAACAGAACTAAATGAAATTGAAAATAAGAAAGCAATAGAATAAATAAACAAAACCAAAAGTTGGTTCTTCAAGAAGATTAATAAAATTGACAAACCATTAGCTAGAGTAACAAAGAAAAAAGGAGAGAAGATGTAAATACCTAAAATAAGAAATGAGGAAGAGGTTATTTTCATCAATAACCCTACAGAAATAAAGAGTATCATAAGAGAACATTTTGGAAAATTGCATGCCAACAAGATGGGTACTAGAGAGGAAATGGACAAATTCCTAGGAACACACAAGCACTCTACATTGATGAAAGAAGAAATTGAGGAACTCAACAACCAATCACAAGCAACAAGAAGATCCCAGGACCAGATGGCTTCAAAATTGAATTCTACCAAATATTCTGGAAAGAACTAACACCAGTCCTGCTTAAACTCTTCCAAAAAATAGAAGTAGAGGGAACATTGCCTAACTCATTCTAGGATGCCAACATCACACTAATAGCCAAACAAAGATGACACAAGAAAGTAAAACTATAGACCAATCTCTCTAATGAACCTGAATGCTAAAATCCTCAACAAAATACTTGCTAACCATATTCAACAGCATATCAAATGAATTATACACCATGACCAAGTGAGTTTCATCCCTGGCATGCAAGGATGGTTCAATATAAGATAATTAATAAATGAAATACACCACATTAACAGATTGAAAAAATCCACATGATCATCTCTATAGATGTAGAAAAAGCACTAAAAAAATACAACAAAATTTCCTGATTAAAACACTACAAAAGATAGGAATAGAAGAAATGTTCCTCAACATGATAAAGGGTATATATGAAAAACTTATAGCTAATATCATATTCAATGGTGAAATCCTAAAAGCTTTCCCTCTAAGATCTGGAACAAGATAAGGATGGCCAATTTCACCACTTCTATTTAACATTGTGTTAGAAGTACTTGCTCGAGCACTTAGGCTATATATATATATGAAAGGCATCCAAATTGGAAGGGAAGAAGTAAAAATTTCACTATTTGCAGATGACATGATCTTATACATAGAAAGCCCTGAGAAATATACAATAAAGATTGCAGAGCTTATAAATGAGTTCACTAAAGGTGCAGGTTATAAGATCAATGTGCAAAAATCAGTAGCATTTCAGTATACCAATAATGAGCAATCTGAGGAGGAAATCAAGAAAAAGTCCCATTTACAATAACAACTGAAAGAATCAAATATCTAGGAATAAATTTAAAGATGTAAATGACTTATACACAGAAAACTACACAACACTGTTAAAGGAAAGGAAAGAAAACTTAAATAAATGAAAAAAGAATCCCTGTTCATGGTTAGGAAGACTAAACGTCATTAAGATATCTATCCTACCCAAATTGATCTACAGATTTAATGCATTCCCAAATAAAATCAACACAGCATTTTTTTTTTTACTGAATTGAGGAAACTATGAACTTTATTTAGAAGGACAAGAGTCCCTGAATACCCAAAGACATTGAAAAATATAAATGAAATCAGAGAAATCACAGTACCTGACTTTAAAACATACTAAAAGCTAAAGTGGTGTGTGGGAGGTGGGCAACATGGGAGTCCCAGTGGGTTCCATGTAATATTTTGGGTAATCTAAGCACCTCTTAAAATATATTTATACTTATATAAATAACATTTTTGTAAGCAAATGCACATATATGCATATATATTTATATATCATTTTACAAATATTGGTATGTATTGTGAAAATTTTGATTTTTACCCACAATAAAAAAGAAATTAATTTAAAAAAAAGTGCATGGTATTGCCACAGGGATATACTTACTGACCAATGGAACCAAATTGAGAGTTCTGATATAGATACTCACATATACAGTCATCTAATATTCAACAAGACCACCAAGCCCATTGGTGAGAATGGCCTCTTCAAAAAATGGTACTTGGAGAACTGGATAGCCATATCCAAAAGAATGAAAGAGGTGAACCATGTTATACCTTATACAAAAATTAACTAAAGATGGATCAAAAATCTAAATATAAGAGCCAAGACCATAAAGACCTTGGAAGATAGTGTAGGGAAGCATCTAATGGATCTTGTAATAGGAAATGATTTCAAGAACTTTACATTCAAAGCCTGAGCAATGAAAGAAAAAATAGATAAATTGTACCTCTTCAAAATTAAAAACTTTTGTACCTCAAAGGAGTTGTCAAGAAATTGAAAAGGCAGCCTATTCAATGGGAGAAAATGCTTGGTAAACATATCTAATAAGAGCCTAATATCCAGCATATATAAAGAAATCCTACACCTTAAAAATAAAAAGATAAACAACCCATTTAAAAAATGATCTATGTTTGGTGGCAAGGCCCCAGGATGTGTAAGTCCATTGAGGGTGGTGGGCCACACTTGTGGGAGATGTTTGTGTGGGATGTGGTGGGAGGTGTGGGAGGTGGGCAACATGGGAATCCCAGTGGGTTCCGTGTAATATTTTGGGTATCTAAGCACCTCTTAAAATATATTTATATATATACATAAATAACATTTTTGTAAGCAAATGCACATAAATGCATATACATTTATATATCATTTTGTAAATGTTGGTATGTATTGTGAAAATTTTGATTTTTACCCACAATAAAAAAAATAAAATAAAAAAATAAAGGTCAAATGATTTGAATAGACACTTCTCCAAAAAAGAAATACAAATGGCTAAAAAGCACATGAAAAGATGCTCAACATCACTAGCTATTAGAGAATTTCAAATCAAAACTGCAATGAGATATCATCTTACACCCAGTGACTGGCAGCTATTAAAAAAAACATAGGACTACAATTGTTGGAGAGAATGTTGAGGAATGGGGATCCTCATCCATTGCTGGTGGGAATGTAGAATGGTGCAGCCACTGTGGAGAAGGGTTTGGCAATTCCTCAAAAAACTAACTATAGAACTGCTATATGATCCAGCAGTTCCACTGCTGGGTATATACCCAGAAGAACTGAAACAAGGATGTGAACAGATATATGCACACCAATGTACATGACAGCTTTATTCACAATTTACCATTTATTCACAATTGCCAAAACATGGAATCAATGCAAATGGTCTTCAACAGATGAATGGGTAAATAGTTGTATATACATACAATGGAATATTACTCAGATGTAAGAAAGATTACAGTATTAACACATTGGGATAACATGGATGAATCTTAGGGCCTTATGTTGAGTGGAGCAAGCTAGGCACTGAAGGACAAATATTACATGACCTCATTGATATGGGTTAAGCAAATTGAGCAGACTCACAGAGCTAGAATCTGGAAGATAGGTTTACAGGAAATAGAAATGGAGAAGAAGTTTGTGAGCCAACGCCCAAATGGGCAATAATCTATGATAATTGGTAAGTGTGTTGTTGTACAGTGGAGGTACATGACAATGGTGTAACGATTCTTTTAGGTTAGGCAGTCTTGGATTGTCAGGCAGATGAGAAGTGTGGGTTGGGCTGTCCATTGAACTGGGGCACGGTCGGGGAAGGGAGCAGGTGGACACTGGGGTTTGCTTTGTACATGGTAAAAACTAAAATGTTGTTAATGCTCTTTTGGCAATATGGTAAGTGAAGGTTGCTGGTTTGGAGTTTTGGATATGTGGTGCATTTGGGACAAGACACACTTGGGGCAGGCTTCTATGGAGTGTGTGAGTGTTCATCTTGTCATAGTATGTTATATCAGTGGGTGGAAACCCACATAATGAGCTGCAAGGTGGTGGACTCCCATCCTGGGGCAGCCCAGTATGTTCTCAAATAGAGGGCCAGGAGTCTCTCAAGAGCATGGGTGGTGCCTAATAGGGGAGGGCAGACCAGTATGTCTAGTCCTTAGTGTTGTTGCAAGTAACTTTGAATTTTTTCCATCAAGGAGTGAAGCTTGGTGGTTGCATTGTGTCCCGAGGGGAGGGAGAGGGAGGAATAGAATAGATGGAATAGGGGGCATGTTGTGGTAGATGGGAATGCTGAACATGATCTAGCTGTGAGGGATACAGGCAATGTTGAATTGCACTAAAGTTTATAAAAATGTATTGTCAAAATGTAAACCAAAATGTAAACCATTTACCATGGTTGGTAGCTATGTTTTAATATTTGTTCATCAGTTGTAACAAATGTACCATCCACAAATAAAGTGTTATTAATAGAGGAAGGAGGAAAAGGAGGAGAGTGTTGGTTATGTGGGAGTCGCCCTGTATTTGGCACATGACTTTTCTGTAACCTAAAACTTCTTTGAGGACAAAATGAAAAAGTAAATAAATAAATAAATTAAGACACTGGGGGAATAAACAGAAAACAATATTACTGTACATATAGGACAACAGTGATGAAAAGGAAAATGTTTTTAAAAATTTAATGTTTTTTCATTATCTTTATTATCCCCAATTTTTATTTTTACTTTAAATTTTTTTTTGTATTTTATTTCTTATTTTTAAAATTATAATTATTATTTCTTTTTCTTATTAATATTATTTGGCTATTTTATTGGCTTCATTTTTGAAGAAGTTTTGGACCACAGAAAGGTTACAAGGGAGGATCATTGGTGTGGGCTGTCAGAGATGGGGGATACATAGCAGGAAGCTTACTTGGGCATATATATAAGGCATATAAATGTGTTCAAATGTTCATGGGGCATTGTCATGGTGGGTGGAGATTTACACAATAACTGAAGGAATATCAAGTTCCCATCCTGGGGAGCTCTGCCATATTCTCTAATAAATCAGCAAGAATCCCCTGAGTACGGGGGCAAAGAATAGTGAAGGAGGATGATCTATTGATGGGTCCTTGATATTGATGACTGTGTGTATGAACCTTAAGTATTGAAATTGAAACTTAGCCTAGTATTATAGAGTGCCTAAGAGTTGCCTCCTGGGAGCCTCCTTGTTGTTCCAATGTGGCCTCTTTCTAAGCCAAACTCAGCATATAAATACATTACCTTCCCCTACCCCAAGTGTGGGACATGACTTCCTGGAATGAGCTTTCCTGTCACTGAGGGATTACTACCAAGCACCAACTAGTAATGCAACTGGAAAAAGGCCTTTACGAAAAGGTGGAAAATGTAAAGAAAAGTGAATTTATATGGCTAAGAGACTTCAAAATGGGTCGGGAGGTCATTCCGGAGGTAACACTTATCTCCTGCACATCTCAGCAGGATCTCTCTGACAGCCAAAGTAAATATGTCCCCAAATAGTGGGGCTCCTGAGGGCTCTGAGACATCCAGACACTAGAGTCAGGGCAGAAAACTCAGGAGTTTGGTGTCTTGCCAATGGGTCTTTACTTTGGAATTTATGCTCCCTAGAGTGACAGAGTTGGACTCAGTTGTGGTTTCCCTACACATGGTTCTTCTGTCCTTCTATTTGAACCTATAATTAGTACTAGAGTTGGTAGATGTATGTCCAAGAGATAAATCCTTGGACTGCCCATGTGCCAGCTGGACCCTGAATCTCAATGAAGTTGCAGCACCTACTCTCCAGTTCATTGGTCTCACCCAGAACAACTAACAAGGAGGTGATGTTGGACAACTACCATACCAAGGAGCTGAGAGGGTCTAGAACCATAAGCAAGGGAATCCCATCCATCAGCCTTATGGAATCACAGCCCCTTATCAATTAAAGGTGGAGTGGACATCACCATCCCAGAATCCTCAGAATTGGGGAATATACTATGGACTAAAGTAGACTTACTGGTATTCTACTATAGACATATGGTGATCCTAGCAATGGAAGAAATTATATCATTGATGTGGAGGCAGTGGCCACTGAAGGTTCTGATGGCAGGGAGAGGGAAAAACAGGTATAATACAATGGCTTTTTTTGGGATTTGGGAATTGTCATTTATGACATTGCAATGATAGACACAGGCCATTAAAAATCTTGCCATAACCTACAGAATTGGGTGAGAGAGAGTGTAAAGTACAATGTAAAAATTAATCCATGCTTAGTGGCAGTGCTCCAAAATGTGTTCACCAATTGCAATGAATGTACCTCACTAATGAGGATGCTGTTAATGTGGGAAAATGTGGGAGGTGTGGGAAGCAGGGCATATGGGAATCCCCTATAATTTTTATGTGACATTTGTATAATCTAAGTATCTTTCCAAAAACAAAAAAAATAACATAAATAATCATAATAGGGTGGCTGGGGTAAAACACACCAAATATAAAAAATAGACTATATTTAGTAGTAAGATTTTGATGATATTCTTTTCATAATTTGTAACAAATGTCTCACAACAGTGCAAGGTGTTGGTGGTGGATTGATGTAAGGGAACGCTGTATGATATTATGCATGTTTGCATTGTAAGTTGAGAACTTTTAGTAGATACCTATTGTTTATGTGTGTTCATGTATAAATGGTAAAATAATAATAAAAGTGTGGGTTGGGGGGAAAATACACCAAATGTAATATACTTTGGTTAGTAGTAATATTTTGAGGATGTTCTTTAATCATTAAAAATGTTTCATGACAATGCAAGGTATTGGTGGTAGTTTGAGTTGTGAGAATTCTGTATGATGTTATGTATGTTTGTTTTGTAAGTCCACAACTATTACTATACACTTATTGTTTGTGTATATTTATGTATCAGTGATATACTTCAATAAATTTAAAAAATAATTTTAAAAACTCTGTGGAAGTTGGAAGAGAAAGTGCTGTTAGGAAAAAACAGCTGACCTGGAACTTAATATCATTGAAGAATAAAAAAGTGAACTGTCATTTTGCAGGTGAAATCAATTGACAACATGAATGGAAAGGCTGAAAGTAGATAAGAATGGATGCTGCTCATGGTGTGGAAATCCTTCAGCAGGAGAATCTGTCATTGATCCCAAGAATCATTTTGTAGACAGAAAAGTATATGAAAATGGTATATGTTCAAATAAAAGTCTATGTTGATGAGTAAAAAATGAATTGAATGGTAACAAAGAATTCTCAAATAGTTTAATCCAGAGATTTTCCATCTAAAAGTCCCAAAATAGAAACAAACACCAAGGTCATGAAAGATAGGAAAGTTGGAGGAAATGTTAAAGGCTAGAATGGATTTTGTGAAATAACAACTCGTGCAAAGTGGGCTTTGGATCAGAAAAGTGCATTCATGGGGAAATTGCTGAATTTCCATAAAGGGCTATCATTCAGTTAATATTGTACAAATGTTAAGTTCCTGTCACTGATAATGTCTATGATTAGGTGAGATATTCACTTGAGTGCAAGGGGTGGTGAGGAGTTTGAAGAGCAATCTCTTCCAGATCTTGGCACTTCACCTTCAAGAGCACACAATCATTTACATATCTGTAAGTCTAATGTGTTCACAGGAAAACTTGTGCTTTGCTTTTCATGTTCTTGCTTTTGATTTATTTTTATTTTTTTTAGATTTATTTATTTATCCCCCCCACCCCCTTTCTGTCTGCACTCTGTGTTCTTCTGTCTCTGCTTGTCTTCTCCTCAGGTGGCACTGGGAACAAATCCTGGGACCTTCTGGAGTGGAGAGAGGCTGCTCAATCTCTTACACCACCTTAGCTCCCTGGTCTGATGCATCTCTTATTGTCTCTCTTCTGTTTCTCTTTTTGTTGCATCATCTTGCTGTGTCAGCTCTCTGTGTGGGCCAGCACTCCATACTGGCCATCACTCTGAATGGACCAGCTCTCCACTTAGGCCAGCTTACTGCATGGGCCAGGTTGCTTTACACCAGGAGGCCCCAGGAATTGAACTCTGGACCTCCTATATGGTAGATGGGAACCCAGTTGCTTGAGCCATATCTGCTTCCCATGTTTTTGCTTTTTAAAAGTTGCTTCTAAGAATGGAGAACCTCTTGGATCTCATGCTTGACTTTTTTTGAACTTGGACCCAGTTTTCCTTTTTCTGCTGTGTGTGAATTCACTATGGTTTCATTTTGTTTTGTTAAAATGTGTGCATGAGTTTGGATTTTGCTTGGGATTGGGCAGGTGTTTGTAGCATTAGGTGGGCCTTGCAAGTGGTATTGTGAGTCTCTTAGGAGACATCTCACAATGACATGAGGCCCAGACCCATATCACTCACCCCTCACCAGAGGTGTACACACATACTCACACACACACAGGCAGATTCTCAGACTACAAGATCTGCTTTAGGTCCTCAAGTTGCCAAAACCATCTGGGCATGTCTACAACCTACTCTCAAATGGTTGGAAAATAGAAAAATAGATAGACAAAGTGATGCAGCAAATATGGTAAAATGTTAAAAATTTGTGGATCTGGTTATCTACTTGTGGGATGTGTTGGAGATCTCTGCATAGTTTTCTATTACTTTTGCAAATATCTCATAAAATTGAAAGCACTTCAAAATAAAAATTAAAAAAGGGAACTTCAGTGTACTCTCTTCCTTGGAGTGCACTCCTGGAAAGACCATCTCAAGCAAACTTTCATGCAGGCCAATGTCTTGGACATGCCAGCCAGACTCAAGCTCTATTAGGCTGTGCCAGACCCAGGGGCCACTTAAAAGCAGAATGTCTTGGGAGCCATTATCACCCAACAACAAAGTACATGCCCAGCACCTAGATCATGCTGTTTTGGATACAATTCTCCACTGAAAGGAACCAGGGCGCCTTGGAGAAATGGTTGATTCCAGAGCTGTGGCAGGAAAAGTAAAACATGAGCTTACAGCATTTTGTGGCTAGAAAGTAAGGAACGCCTCAATGAATCAAGGGGATTTATAAAAGGGAAAAAGGTGTCCATTTACAGGGTCCTTGATGATCAAATCAAGGAAAATTGAAGCATTAGAATAAGCAACGATATAAACAGATTATAATCTGTTGAATTAAATAGGAAAGCATGAGTCCAAGTTGAAACAAACACTTACATACATACATATATACATACATACAGAAAATTTGATGAGAAACAGTATATTTATATAGGTTCAAACACTCCTGCTGCAAAAATACTAGAGGAAAAGACTAACTTTATAGTGGAGGAGCTTGGTGGATAATGGTCATCAGGTGGTTTGTTAGACACCATCAGTGAGGTGATGAGTAAAATCAGGAGCACCTGCCTGCATACCAGGAGGACCCAGAATCATTTCTGTGATTTTCCTCCCAAACATGAATAACTGGAAGCATCAGGCAAAACCATGTAGGGGGACACTCTACAGAATAACTGATCTGCAATTGTCAAAAGCATCAAGCTCATGAAAGTCAAGGAAAGACTGGGGAACCTAAAGGGCATTAAAACACATCAACTAATGGCAACATGTGATAGTAGACAGGCTACTTTTGCTATCAGGGCACATTATTGGAACAATTGGCTAAACTTTACTGGGGCCTGATGATTAGAGGGTGGTAATGTTTCAGTACTGATTTCCTGATATCTAGGGCTGTAATATGGTTATGGAGAATTCCTTATTTGAGGGAAATGTACATATAAGTATTAGGGGAATAACAGTTTCAGTTAAATAACTTACTCTTAAGTGGCTCAAGAAAAAAATTGTTTGTACTGCCTTTGCAACTTTCCTGTAAGTTTCTAATTATTTCCAAATTAATTGTGTGTTATGGTTTGAACCTGTATGTACCCCCAGGGATACATGTTCTTAAATTTAATACTCTCCTGTTGTGTCCACCCATTGTAACTTGGACTTTTTAATGAGATTTTTTTCCAGTTAATGTGTGGTCCATGTCAATCAGAATGGGTCTTCATTCCATTACTTGAGTCCTTTATAAGTGGAAGGAGATTCAGACACAGAGAGACAGCCATGGGGAATAAGAGGCTGGTCATCTATGGAACCTGGAAGAAAAGGGCAAGATCAGGAGATGCCACCATATGCCTTGCCATGTGACAGGCAAGTCAAGAATTGCCAGCATCCAGCCCCAGAATGCCACTGTCTTCTGGGAGGAAACATCACTTTGCTGATTCCTTGATTTGGACTGTATTTTAGCCTCAAAACCATAAGCTAATAAATTTCCATTTTTAACATATCCCATTTCATCATATTTGCTTGAGCAGCCCATGAAACTCAAGCACTGTGCACAAATTGTTCTTTTAGGCAATGCAGAATATGCCACTGAATGAGTTGACATGTTTGTGAATATATATATTCATTCATGAGCTGAATGAATATATGTATTACAGATAGATGTCCAAAACTTGTACATGCAGAGTTTTGGTGAATGAAAGTGGGATGTAGCTAAGAGTGAGCCTGAGTAAAGACCCCATTTCTTCTCCAATCTCAGTCAAGGTACTCATGCTCTTCCACCCCCACAACCAGTGGGCATGAAGCTCCTCCCCTCACTCTCCCAGCCTTGGTTCCTCCTCCCTGCACAGATGATCCCACAGAAAGGAAGGATTGATGGCCAGCTTGGGGGCTTCTGGGAGCAGTGTCAGGGTCTGATTTCTCTGGATCCCTGAATCCTAGGACCAGGAACTTCAGCTCTGACAAGACCCCAGTCCAGACCACAGAGTTGAGCATGTGGGCAGGTGAGCAGAGACCCAGGTGCATCACCAAGATAGAGATCCTGAGTCCAACACTGGGTCTCCTAGGACTGATCTAGAAATTCCCCTTCCAGGAATTCATCCCAAGGAAAAAATCAGGTAAAGGGCAAAGGGCAAAGGACAGAGATATCCTCCAAATATTGCTCATAAATGCAGACCCATCTAAGTATGCATCAAATGCTAGCCAGGATTAAACAGACTTAATCTCTAGACATTGACATAGATTGATGTCCAGGATATAAAGTTAAGGAGATTAAAGGGGCAGTAAAAAATATTAAACTTTAATCAAAGAGAATGTTTGTTTTGCAAACACAATGATTTACAACCTGATGTGAAAATCCACCATATCCCACTGCCTGGGGCATCCCCAACCAGATTTGTCTCTCAGGCCTCCAGGCAGAAGCCCCTGCAAACACAGAAATGGCAGGACATGGCTCACAGCTGGCTTCCTGAGGTAGCTGGGTGGGGATTTTACGGTGTACCAGAGGACAAGTAGTGAGGTAATGTTTACCCAAGTCAAACCTTGCCACAGGTGTCTGTGGGGCGCTACGCCCCACCTGCTTCCCATAGCCAACTTCTCTCTTCCCCGAACCCAACTTCCCTATTCACCGCAGCCTATCACAGCACCCCCTCACAGCCATAACCTTATTTGGACATGTTGGCCTTCTCCTCTAGCCTCCCCCCTCCCTCCCAAATCTTCCCCCCACGCCCAGCAACAGCTTAGCCCTATCAGAAGACAACACGCTCACCCCCGCCCAACTCTGCCTATAAAACTGCGCAGCTCTCCCTGAATAAAGGTCTTACCTTCCAGCAAGCAAGTGAGTGGTGTCTCTTCATTTAGTACTGTCAGGGAGACCACAGGGCACCAAATGGCGACCCTGTGACAACTTCTCCTTAACCCCCGTGAAGACCAGGGAGCCGGGCCTGCGCTCTCCTGACAACTTCTTCACCCTCCGCCGTTCCCGGAGTGCACGCCGGACGGTCCACAACTAGCTCGTGTCGCTCCCCGGGCTGCAGCAGGGCTGATCACCCTCAGGCCCGGAACAAAGCGGCAAGTAGGAAGGTGCAAGCTGTGCAACATTATGCTCTATCTAGAAAGGACTGTACTACACAGAACTTGTCCCAGGATCTGAGTTCTCTATCTATTTCTGCCTGAATGGGAACAGACCTCCTTGGACTTCTGATCTTGTGGACATTTCTCACATTCTTTCTTGATTATAGGGAGTAGTTAGTTAAATTTTTCAAACATGACAGTGGCCTAAAGAAACCCTCAGAGCCACCCAGGGGACCTACCCCAGGGAAGTCTGGAGACATCTTTTTTAAATTCAGGATAAAGAAAGCTCTATAACCCATCATCATAAACAGCCAGCCAAGCCCCGCAAGTCAACCTGTGGTACTGCCTGGTGGTGGAGGCAGGCTCAGCCCAGATGCCACCTGAAAACACAAAGACAATCCATGCTCCCCAGATGGTGTCATTGAAGGCCTCATCATTGGACCACTGCACCTGGAGAACCAAATACAGCATCACACTCTGTGGCCAGGCTTCAGGACCCTCTCTGCCAATCTCCTGACTCCAGAGAGACCCCAGCCTCCTCTGGAACCCTAGGCTCAGTCGTGATTTCCCTGCTCATGTCTCCTGGTTATTTTCTCCAGGTGGTTTCATTTTACTTAGGTTATTCACCCAAAGGCATTATCCAAGCCCCTCCTGGGTTCTGGGCCCAGGTGGTAGGAGAGAAACAGAGCCTGGTAGGAAGGCCTCACCTGGCCATAGGCCAGGTGCTGGCTCAGCCCCACAGTGGACACAGGGCTGGGAAAAGTGGGTGAGGACTGCTTCAGCTCTGGGGGGCTGGAAAATAGACAGGGTCTCAGAAGAGGCTTTGTCCCCTGGGCCCAGGGAACCCTAGGAAACATAATCACCAGTGAGTGCTTCCTACATATCAGGAAGTTCTGAGTGATTGACATGTACCAGTTGAGAAATGTCCATCAGAAACAAAGCTCTGTGCCTTCAGAGCTTCTGGTGGGAGGATGATGATGAGCAGTGTGCTAAAGGAGTTGAGTGTTACACATGCAAAGAATGAGGTGGTCTGACATGGGGGCTAACAGGGCAATTTAAAATAGGGTGTCAAAGCAGGCCTCCTCAAGAAGGGGTTCTCTGGGCAGAAGCAGGAAGAAAGTTTGAAGCCTGCCTGGGTGGTGGTAGTAGAGAAGAGGCCATGTGGACCCACTCAGTGGGTGGAAGGGAGAGGAGGGAGGAAGCAGGTGTGCCATGTGGCCAGGCCCAGTGGCTGCCATGCAATCCTGCCACCACACTCCTAGGCATTTACCCAAGAGAAATGACAGCAAACCTGTTATAATACTAAGTGTGTCTCTGAAGGTCATGGCAACTTTATCTGCAAAGGCCCAAAGCTAGAGCCAAACCAAATGCCAATCAACAGGGGAGGGCATGAACCAACTCTGGCCTGGCTACACCATGGAATCCTACTCAGCAATAAAGAGGAATGGACTATGGATACACAGCACATGGGTGGATCTCCAAATAATGATGTGGAGTTAAAGAAGGCAGACCAAAGGTGAAAGAGAAAAGGGGAGAGAAATGCTGTATGTGACTGCATTCATATGAAATTCTAGAAAATTCAAGTGAATCCATTGTGACAGGTATCATGTCACTGTTTCCTGGGGATGGGAACAGAAGAAAGATGGGAGATGGCAAATGGGCAGGTGGGAACCATGGGTGGTAGATTTTTTTTTTTTTTTGTACCTTAGTCTTGGCTTCATAGATGGATACGAGTCACCACATCAAACCATAACAACTGTAGCATGTAAAATGGCAGTTTTCAGTGTTTCAGTTACATCTCAATGAAGCTGTTTTAAACAGAAAGAAACAAGGTCATCAGGTGGGAGTGAGGATGACTTAGGAAGCTTTGGAGTCTGTGGAGAGAGAGAAGGGATGAAATAGCTACATAGGGGAGCAGAATGCACACACAAAGGCATCTGTGTGGGTGCAGATGACAAGGGTAAGGGTGAGTGCAGGCCACATGGTGCTGTTTCTCTCACAATGTAGTTGCTTCCATCAAGCAGAGCTTGTGGTTTAGTGGGCCACTCTCTCCCCCTCTCTCATGTCCTCTGTCATTCTGCCTTCCATGGGGACTGTGCAGGCTCCAAATTAGGGAGACCCCTGCTTTCAGGTGCCCTGGCCTTGTTGCACCCAATGAGATGACAGGACATGGTGTCCACTGTAGGATGGTAGATGGTGGACCTGCCCCTGCCCAACCACCTTGACACCCTCACAGCCCTCACTGCCCCTCTCCTCTCTGTCTCTCCTGTCTCCTGCTATGACACATGACCCAGGGGGCCTTGGTTATCTTCTTTCCATTTCTGATACAATCACCAGCAAATTCTTACCTGGAATGTGCAAGATCATCCTGAGCCCTTTAACACTACAATATGAAATATAAAATCAGGATGTTGAAGCTGTTTAGAAACCCTAGTAGCCCTCACTTGGGCAAAGAATATGCCAGAAGGAGGCTTCAGGGACCCAGAGTGATGAGGGGAAGAGGAGACCCTTGAGCTCAGGACCACTGAGATAACTCAGAAAATCAAGTAACAGGACAGGGTTTCCCTGCATTCCAGATTTGAGGGGGAAATTCCCTATTTTTATGTAGAAGCAGCTGGGAATTATTTTTCATTTCCCGAAATCCACAAGGAAAGGGCCATCCTGCTTGGTCTGTACATTGGACACTTGCTTCTCAATCCCTCACTCCCCAAATCTGTGACCTGTAGAAAGTCATCACAGGCACCGGCTCTGCAGGAATTACTTCTGAGGGAGGATAAATTCCAGAGGCTGCAGTGGGGTCTGTGTCACCAGGTAGTCCCCACCTGCATGTTTGCTGGTCCAGTGGTGGTGCCTGGACCCTATCCAGATATACACTCCATGGGTTCACCCAACATGGGTCAGCTAATCCTACATGCAAAGAAATTGCAAAACCCACTGCTGGGAGGAAAGGGCACAACACCCTGTAGGCACAACCAGGATCTGAAAGATGAGAGGCAGGTGGCAGCATGGATGCAGGCAGGTGCCCAGGCATGTGAGCCAGACTCACCCTCTGCCAGGTCCTCACATCTCTGAAAAAGGCACAGTCACACCAGCCTCTCCACTGCCTTTCTAGAGTTGTTCTTTGTTTACAGAGATCAAAACAAAGTTGAATTTGGAGACTTCAATTTTTGCTTTGTCACAGGTGTGTTTAGGGCAAATTCCAGACTTTCCACCAGCCTCTGGTCCCAGTGACTAAACATCAGATCCTGCACCCCACCCGACCTCCACCAACCATGAGGAATGTGTAGCTCAGGACATCACAGGCTGCCTCTGTGGCTGGTTCCTCATGAGGCTTTGCTGCTGACTTTGCCCTTCTCATTTTACCTGTGACCTTGAGTTTTGCCTTTGGCTTTTTACACTCGCACCACAGTTTTACTTTGTTCTCAGTTCAGTGTAAGGTATCACTACCATAACTTGCCTTGTTGAATTTCTATATATGTCCAATGTTTTTGAGTGTTTTATTCCTAAGGACAAGCTGCCATGGATCTGAACAGTTCTGGGTGTACACTTAGGAGAAAAGCTAATTGAGAATCCAGATTAATTTCTGCCTGTGCCTCCAAGGTTGTGAGAAAAAAATAGGTGTCTTCAAATCTCAAACACAAAATGACAGCCACCTGGCCAGGCCTGCAACCACTCCCTCCTCCCTGTACCACATTTACATCCAGAGAGTGACCACCTAACCCCTGTGTCCAGCTATGCAGAATATGCCAATCACATCAAACTTTTTGGCCATTTAGTGTATGACTTTAACTTTTGCTTTCCTCAATTTTCTCTACCCTCAAAAGCCTTAAAAATCTTCTCAGGCTAAAGAAATTCAGTTTATGTGCTAATTTGACCATCTCTATTTCAAACATAGTAGATGAAAATGTTATATCTTCTCCTTCCAAGAGAAAGAAAAGTACATACCCATGAGCCCAGAACAGTGAAAATGTGCATGGTCAGATGTGAGGTGACCACAGTTCTGTAGACCCAAGAAGCACATGGAAGACCCATGGCTGACAGGCCTCTGAGACAGAGCTGTAGAACATGGCAGGACATGAAATGGGGCAAAAGCAGGGTAACTCACTGTGGTGGTTTGGAGTTATATACCCTAGAAAAGCATGTTGTTAAATTTAACCCTATGGACCTGTTGCTTTCCTTACATCAGTTAAGATATGCAGCAAATGAATCCAGATGCGGCTTAATCCTATTAAGGAAGGACTTATAGGGAAGTTTGCAGAAAGGGAAAAACCAAAGGGAGAGGCCAGAAGCTGAAAGTCAACTGACACTGGAAGAGAAGGCAAGAAAGGCTGATATGTGCATTGCCATGTGACTGAAAAGCCAAGGACCAATGATCACCAGCAGCCAGTCCCAGAATGTCAGTCTTCTGGGAGAAAGCATCGCCTTGATGACACCTTGATTCTGGAATTAGCCTTGACAAAAGAACATGAGCCAATAAATTCCTATTTTTAAGCCAACCCATTGAAAGGTATATGCTTATAGCAGCCAGGAAACAAACACAAGCCAAGTTTCTCTACACATCCCAGTGCTTGGGGAGTCAGCAGGAACTCCTGGGTAGTGAATACTACAAACCTGGTGGGAATGATCTTGGATGATCAAGGAAGCTAACAGAAATACTTCTCATGTTTACTGGTCCTGGCATGAAGACCACCTCTCCTCATCCCAGCTTGAAGTTCACATTGACTTTCCCCACTCACAGACATGGGCAGCACCTCAGTCTCATTGATAACTATGGACAGGCAAATATGAATCTCAAGTGGTGAAAGAAAGTGAATGGCTGAAAAACCAACAAGAAAAGATGGAAAATCTTTTCCTGAGTAGAAATGTCCCAGCCCCATTCTCTTTCTGGCTCTGGGCCCTTGTCTGTACAAGCTAGGGCCAGAAGCCAGCTTCAGGAGAATCCTTTCAAGCAGTGATGGATATTTTTAAAAGACTTCTAATTAGCATCCTCAGAGAACAAAAATTATACATAAGAAGGTAATGCATAAGTTTCCTGGCTGCTAAAACAAATACCTTATGGTGGGTGGGCTTAACAACAGGAATTTATTGGCCACAGTTTCAGAGGCTAGAAGGCTCACTTAATGCCTGGAAGAGTATCTTCTGCCTGGCTGGCAATCTTTGGGTTTCCTGGCTTTTCTGTCACTTGGCAATGCACATGGCAGCATATTCTTCGTTTTCTTCTGGGTTCCATTAAATTCCAGCTCCTGGCTGCTCCCTGTGGCTTCTCTTTCCGTGTCCATTTTCCATTGTTTATAAAGACTTAGCCATATTGCATCAAGGCCCACCCTCATTTAGTTTAGGCAAATCTTAACTAATACCTTCTTTAAAGTTTCTATTTACAAATGGGTTCACACCCGTAGGGCCAGGGGTTGGGACTTCAACATTTTTTTATGAGGGACAATTTTTAATCCCCAATGGTAACATGGCCTATTAGAAGGAAAATTCTAGATCTGGAAAAAGCTTTTGGAACATAAAAAACAACTGTCAAAATAAATATTTCAATAGGATTGTTGAACTATAGAGTTTAAGAAATATCCCCAAAAGCATGATAAAAAAGAGAGGATAAATACACAATAAAATATAAAACCTAAAGGAAAATATAAGAAAAAGGGAAAACTATATAGGATATTGGTTGAGGGGTTCCAACATTTAAAAATATTTGTGCTCTAAAGAGAGGATTGATAATGCAGAGGAAGGGAATTATCAAAGAAATGTATCAAATAAATAGTATATGAAATGTCCAGAGCTTAAAGGAGATGTTCTGTAAACTCAAAAGCTTTACAGGAAGAAAATTAAAAAGACCTACTCCTAGGACCATTGTGATATTTCAGAACACCAGGACTAAAAATAAAAAGAACCTAAAATCTCTCTAAAATAAAATAGGTTGTCTGCAAAGGAATGAACACAAGAAAGATATCTGATTCATCATCACCAACACAAGATGCAATAAAATAATGATTCAATACCTTCAAGTTGCTGAGGTGAATAGAAATTTGAATTCTAAATTGTGTTCCTGCCAAATTGTCAATCAACTATAAGGACAAATAAGAACTCAGAGTTTTATCTCCAAGCTACCTTATCTTGCAAAGTTCATTGAAGACATTCTCGAACTAAAAAAAGGAGTGCTGAGAGAAAGAACAAGACTGCAATTCAAGATGCAGTGGGGCAAGCCCAGAGAAGTAATTAGGAACTCTGAGTAAGGAGGCTCCACCCCAGGCCTAGGGAGACTTCACTCCACTTAGAAACAGAAAGAAGCATTGTGCCCAGCAGTAAGGCCTTCAGAGGAGAAAGCACAAAAAGCTGGAAGAAATTAAGGATGTGATAAAAGTAGATAATGTAAGAGAAAAGAAAGGCAATTAGAAAATCCTGGAAAACTAATAAAGAAAAAATATATATATAGTAATAGAATACTAAGAATTTATGAGATATAGTGAATTACAATGTGACTATCATCCTCACAATGTGGAAGTTCCAAGATTCTGCTGTATTTTAAGGTACCCAGTGCTACAATGATAACTAGGAAAGAAACTACAATAATGATATTTTTACCATTGGTTGAGGGTGCAGGAGAGCTGGGGAGTCTAAGAAGCTCACTGTTCTCTGTCCAGCTGGTGCTAACAGATAAGGTCAGATGACTCTGGAGGGGTGAGCAGAGGGGCAGCAGCTCTTTCTTTTCATTTTAACTCTTTCTATACTGTCTTACTCTTAACCATGTGAATATTTTATTATGCAAAATAAACTAAAAACAATCAGAAATAATTGTGGGAAGACCTTCTGTTCCAGTGGCATAGGTTCTGTATCTACTCAAAGGACATAGGATAAAACTGTACATCCTGACCTTTCCCACCATTCTATCCCCTCAAACAACATGCAAGGAGGTCATGGCATCTGGTGAAAAATAATTGTCCTGCCTGGAACAGACCCAGCTGTGGGGTTGGGTTCATCCAGGGCAGCCAGGGGCACAGCTGCAGTGGTGACTGGATAGACCATCATGAAGTCCAGCTCCTGGCCATGGACCAGTGCCCATTCTGGAAATAAACTTCTATGGAGAATGCCATGTGAGGGATATCAGCCATGATTTTGAGGCAGCCAGTGGGGATCCATCATATTGCTGCCAGTAGACAGAGAGCAGCAGCCAGTCCCTGGGCACATGGGGGCCAGGAGGTGGAGTGGAGGCCTGGACCCTCTTCCAACATCTCAGTGTCTTGCAGAGACCTGTGGGACAAGCAAACACCACCCCTCAGTGGGCAGAGGCCCCTGCAGGTTGGTGCTTGGGAAGAGACCCAGGCTGTGTTTGGGAATCTGGGTTGTCATCTGGACTCAGCCCTGACTGGCTGTGGGGCCCACAAATCATGAGTCATGCTGTGTTCCCCTTTCCTTCTCTGGCATGTGAGAATAAATGACTAGACACTGGATTCTGAGTGGCTGGCACAAGGAAGACAATAAATGTGAATAATGAAAACCTGAAACACAATAGCAGTTGTATTTACAATGATCCTAAAGGAGATCTGCTATAATATTGAAAACTGTAAAGGTTTAGCAAGAGCTTAAAAGTGGATTAAACAAATGATAGTGCATTAAAGGAGCACAGGCAGCATGTAAATAGTAATTTACAGAATTAATACTCATTGAACATTTAGTTTCTCAGACTGGGCTTCAAGTCTTTTGTTAACCCAGATAATTCTGCAGCAACTCCACAGGGCAGGTCCTCCCACTAGCCCCACTTCACAGGTGGGAAAGCAGAGGCACAGAGAGGTCAGATGAACCTGCTGAGGGTCAAACAGCATGGTTGGGCTGGGCTTAGAAGTGAACCAGATGGGAAGCCAGGAGAGATGCTGATATCATAACGTTAAAAGGAAAAGGAGGAACAGAAACAACAGGATCACAGGTAGACTGAGATAGGGACCTCAGCAATGGCTTGAAACTCAGCCCAGCATTGGCCAGCCACTAAGGCCACCAGCACCATCGTTATTGTTCCATAAGCTTCATGCAAAGGATGGGCCTCCAGCTACAGGGCTAGGAAGAGGAGGAGTATGGCCTGCTGATGCCTAAATCATGCTATCTTGAACGGCCTTCACTTCCCCTATAAAGGCTATCCTCAGGGCTTTGTGCTCTGGGCTGAGCAGGACCAAGGACCCTTCTGTGCCTGGTAATGATGCACCAGTGGATAGCATTGTTGTGGGAATACTGGCCACCTGTTACTTAACTCCAACACCCACCAGGGTGAGCCTTCCCAGTGTCCTGCACTGACTTTTCAAGTCACAAGCACTCACTAAACCAAAGACCTTGGGACCATTTTGGTGACCATACCAAATTTTCTTCCAGAGACACTGAGAATTGCTTGACTTTCTCTCCAGGGAATGAGAAAAGCCCTGGTCTCACTGGGCTGTGACTCCTCATGGATGTGGGTCCCCCACACTGTGTGTGACCCCTGTGCCCTTGCAGCTGTAACTTCATCATATCCCCACCTGCTGGCAGCTGTCAGGTATCCTTCATGGAATCTCTCCACCAGCCCCAACTGAGCTGCACAGGTTGGATCATTCCCAGTCATGGAGTGGTTGCCCCAACTTACCTTCAGGCCTCAGCTCAAGGGCCACCCCCTCAGAGAGGTCTTTCTGGTCCACATGACTGAGCTGGGAACACCTCTCCTATAGGCTTTGCTATCTCTGCTGCCTCTGACTGCCTTCACTGTGGTTCTTACAATTATGATCAAGCCTTCATGTGTCTTGTCACATCATTCTTTTACTTTTGAGCAAATTTGCAAAGATTGAGCCCTCCTTTGGCCCAGGTATTTTGTGTAGTGCATGTGGATCTGTGATGGGTAAAACCAAGGTGGCCCCTTCTTGTGGACCTGTAGTGTAGTGAGGGGAGACAGACAATACCCAGGTAAACTAATAAATGGGACTGCAATTATAACTCAAGGAAGGAACAGTGGAGGTGGTAACAAGGGTAAGCTACCTAACAGGACCAATGTCAGTCTCTGAGGAGTAACATTGACATAGGAACCTCAAGGCTCAGAAGGTGCCAACCACACCAGGATCCAGGATCCAGCCCCTAGGGAATAGAATGTGCAAATGTCCTGAGTTGGGAAATGATCTTAAGTGGTCTAGGACAGAAGGGCAGCTAGCACAGCTATTGGGAGATAAATCTGGGCCGCAGGTGGTGCTGGAGCATGGTGTTTGGGAGCCACTGAACCAGGCACCTGTAATAGTCCCCTCTACACTCATAAAAATCTCTCTGGCTGCTTGGTGAAGAATACATTCAAGGGGCAAGAGAGAGTGGGGTGAGGGTCGGTAAGGTAGACAGTGTGTTAGCTTTGTGGGTGTGGGGAGGGATAAGACAAAGTACTGGGTGGAATTGAGAGCATTTTGAAGATAAATTCAACATAAATTATGCATGGATTGCATTCCAGGGTCAAATTGAGAGGGAAAGAGGCCCCACATCCCTCATTAGAAATCTTTTCAGCAAGATGTACTTTGGAATTCTGAATTTTAAGATTTTAGGAAGGTATAAAAGGTATACACCTTGTAACTAATGTTATCTGGATCAACATTTTGTAGTCAGCCACACACTTATTTATGTGGCAAATTGCATTGAGTAAATAAAGGAATCAATGGCTTCACATCAACTTGGGTCATGTTTGCTGTCAAATGAGGTCAGGTGCCGTGGGCCCCTGGATGCGTTACCACACATATGCTGGATATTCCCACCTGCTTTCCAGGTGGCTTTGGTCTCCCTCTTTCTCCCACATTCTGCCTTAGGCCCACCTCCAGGAATCAGCAGGTGGTCTCACGCTGCTTCTGTGGGGCCAGCATGTGCACACACACCAGCACCACATCTTTGATGTTCAGCATGTACAGGAAGTGCCAAGTCTCCAGCAAGGCCTCTGCCAAGGGCTCCACCTAGGCAAGGTCATCCTGCAGGTCCTGGCACAGCCTTTCCACAAGGGCCACCAGCTCCAAGGATGACAGACAGGTGCCCCCACTCTTCCACAGCAGCACCAGGAAGCTCTGCATCACCTCCTGTGCTGGGGGTCTGCTCTACCAACAAAGAGAATAAATAGTCACGACAGCATCAGCCTCTGTAACCCTGCAATGCACATGGCACAACCTGCACCATCCCTATCCTCAGACCACCTGAGAAGGAGGCACCAAAGAAAAGGTGGGGGTGTCAGATGCCTCAAGAATTTCCTGCCAATTGCCCAAAGAACCTAGGCCTCAAGGAACTCTGGTTGAGCACCACACATGTGCCTGGGGTCACCCTTCACAGCTCATATTTGCCCCTGAATCTCTCCTCTTCCCGCCTTGGCAACACTGACCCAGTTAGCTTATGGCCCATCCCCAGAACCCCATCCACACAGCCCCACCCACCCTGTCTCTCTGCACTTTGTGTCCCCCACGCTCATCCTAAAATTTATAGTTCAGTTTTCATCTGACTTCTCTGGATTCTCAGCTGGATGGGGACCACTGTCTGCCTCACCAGGATCTCCCCAGCGTTGGTGAGACAGATGTCACATGCCTTCCCAAACAGTCAGGAAGCACCCCAGCCACGGCTGGCAGATGCCACTTCCATTTCAGCAAAGAACCAACTAAACCAGCAGGGTTAGCATGGCTTTTGAGCATTGATTTTGGACAATGAAACGACAAACTTTTACTTGAAAAATACAAAAAAAAATTTACAAAAATGTAAGTTTCCTTGGTCCAACTAATGAAAAAAATATGCAAGGAAAGGAAAGTCCCCTACTTAGCCAAGCTGCTTGTTGACCCTTCCTTGGTCAGGTCGTGTGGGTACACTTTGGTTCACTTTCTTTCATGGGAGTCTGGGAGGCCTCCTATAGAACTCCCCCACTTGGCATGTGAGGCCATCCAGCTCAGAGAATCAATGCTGCAAGTTTCAAAGGTTATGGGGCAGGTGGCCCCAGCAGGCTGGCCTCTGTGCCCAGGTAGCAACCCCATCCTAGTACCTAGGTCCCAACATTTTTCACTATACAACATTGCCTAATATATAATTCAGATGGTCTTGTGAACCACTAACTGACATGTGGTAAATGTCATAACAAAGGAGATTTCAATTTAAAGGTCTTCTCACCATTTCTTTACAAAAGATGGGTAAGACAATGATTCTAATTAATATTTTATTTGACCAACAAATATTTATTGGGTACTTACCATGTGCTAAACCAATATGCTAGGAACTGGGGACACTGTTAAAGGTTGACTGGCTGGATGGTGGCTCTGGCCTGTGCTCCTTCTCCAAACTTCACTGAAATGATAGTCACAGGGAATTTTTTAAGGGCATAAATCTTTCAGGGACACAGAACAGGAAAGGAGACAATGACAACAAAATGGTGGAATCTGGAAAGCAAATGGCAAGTGGTAACTGACTTAGCTGATCATGAAAGTTAAACCTTAAACTTCAGTGGGAGAGGCTGAAATGCAATCCAAACTATATTAAAGAATAAAAGGCTCAGAAATGGGCAGCACTAAGTATATCTAGAAGTGGAGGTGAAAGCAGGAATAAAAAAACAAGATGATTGATTGAAATTATGTTCAAGAAGCATTGGATCCCTGGATCCCCTCCCACACTGCAGGCACCCCACTCCATCCCATCCCAGTAGAAGACTGAAATTTTATACTCTGGAGATGTAAAAAAGAGAATGATAGTTGGGGATCAGTAGGCACAGTTGAGAGCAGGGAAATAATACTGAAAATAAAGGTAGATAAAGTGAAAATTTGCCTACTAATATTGAGATCTCAGGCTTCTTTCCCTAGAACATGGGGGCAAAGACCACCTAGGCAGGGGAGACTTCTCTGGTGAATATGAGTAGCCCAAGGGGAGAGACCTAAAGATCCTGACAATTGATGCCCACCTAGTCCACCCTACACTGAACCCCACAGCTGAGAAATCTCACCCACAAGCATAGAAATTCCAATGAGTTTATTCAAGTTCCAGTTTGAAATATCCTTAGAGGTAATGTTCAACATGAAGACTAAATCAGTTGAAGCACTCAATACTTTCAAACACTTTCCCAATACAAAATTTTAAATAAGAAATTATTCATATCCAAAACTTCTGTTCATCAAATATTTTAAACAACACTTAGAAGTGCTACAACAGAGAAGATTATTAGTATACTGCTGTATTCTTTCAGTTTCACAATAGACCTAAATTTTTTTTTTGCTTTGTCTGATAATGTGCAAATGGATTTTTTGATCCAAAAACTTCTCCTAGGTGGTTCAACATCTCTAAAGCTGTGCCAAACTTCGCATCCCCTAAACCTCATAAATAGGGACCAATGCTGTGAATGGGAACATCTGAGTCATGGAGGTCAGTGAGGTCTAGCCTCAGGCTTCCCAGCAGGTCTGGAAACTTTAACCAATCCCACCCCCACCCCCAACCATCCCTCCCACCCCTGCCATGGTGTTTTCAAGTAGAGTTTAAGCTACCACTTTGCTGGAAAAGTTATTTAATAATTAAAAAAAAATAAAAATAAAAAGCAGTTCACTGACATAAGGGGTGCAGAAAAACTTTCCACATTTGAAAAAGAATGGAGAAAAATAATAATGTAACACTGATAGACTTGATCGTATAAAATTTGCAAACTTTCGCACATTTCTCCCAAATACTTTTATACATAAATAAAATAATTAAATGGCAAATAACAATGTGGGTAAAAAATAAAAAATAAAAAACTTGCAATTCTTTGAATGAATGCAATAAAAAACAAGAATACAAGCACTCCCACCCTAGTATACAAAAGCAAAGGACGTGAACAGAAAGAGTAGTTGAGGAAGTAGCAAACATAGCCACAAATACATTCAGCCTCATCAGAAATGAAATAGTTTCAAAGGAAAGCTTTTTGGAATAACCTATATGTATTAACTTGCCAAAAGGTGTGCCAATGCAAAATATTAGAAATCTGTTGGCCTTTATAATGGGGATTTATTTTGGGTAAAAGTTTACAGTTCCAAGACTGTGAAAAGTTAAAGCCAAGGCATCAAAAGAGATGTTTTTCCACCAAAGTCAGCTGCCACATGTTGAAGCAAGATGGCAGATGATCTCTGCCTGGTCTTTCCTTCCCCTCTGGGTTTCCTCTCTCAAGCCCAACTGCTCCACTTTCTTCCTGATTTATAGCTGCAAGCTGACATATGACTTGTCTCTTAGGGCTTCCTGTATAAGTCATGGACCTTGAGCTCTCTTCCCTAGTTTAGCTGTAAGCTATCAGGCAAATGGCTGATCTCTCCCAGGGGCATTGGCTGTTTGAGCATTCCTGTTTCTATTATATGGCAGGATCATTAATGACAGAGCTCTTTCTTCTTATGACTGTCTGTTTAATATGAGACCCAGCAAGGGGGCAGGTTAGTGAGTCCCACTTCACTAATGTAGTCCAATAAAATGGCCTAGAGCAGGGGTTCTTTAATTTCCTTTTTTAATTAAAAAAAAATTTTTTTTAAAGACACTTTAGATAACATAAATGTTACATAAAAATATAGAGGATTCACTCCCTATCCCTCCCACACTTTCCCACATTAGCAACATCCTTCATTAGTGTGGTACATTTGTTATAATTGGTGAACACATATTGTAACATTGTCCCTAAGCATGGATTTTAATTTATATTACAGTTTACATTCTGTCCCACCCAATTTTGTACACTATGACAAAATAAATAATGGCCTGTATCTGTCATTGCATTGTCATTTAAGACAATTCCAGTGTCCCCAAAATGCCCCCATATTATACCTGTATTTCCTGTCCATCCCCTTAGAACCTCCAGTGCCCACTGATAATGATAAAAGTTCTTCCATTGGTAGAATAACAATAAGTCGATAGTAGAATAACAGTAAGTCTACTCTAGTTTATTCCCTACTCCTGAGCATTCTGGGATGGTGATTCCCACTCTGCCTCTAATTGAGACGGGGCTTGATCCCATGGGGCAGATGGATGGGTCTATCTTGCTTGCAGTTGCAGACAATCTCTGTACCTTGGGATGGGCACTGCCATCATCATCTCCATGCTAGCTACCCTTGGTGAGTACAATGAACTGTAGAGTAGATGTTGCAACTCTATTGAGATTCAGGGTCCAAATGGCACCTGGACAGCTCAAAGATTTAAGTCTCTTGGAATAGACCTATCAAATCTAGTACTATCCATAGGTTCAAGTAGAAGGGGAAGAAGAGCCATGTGTAGGGAAACCAAAAATGAGTTCAACTTTGTCACACTGGGGAGCATGAATTCCAAAGTAGGGCCCACTGGAACGGTGACAAACTCCTGAGCTGTCTGCCCTACTTCTAGTGTCTGGATATCTTTAGATCCCTCAGGAGACCTGTTATTTGAGGCAATATTTACTGTGGGAGTCAACGAGATCCTTCTGAGATGTACATAAGTGTAACATCTGGAATGGCATCCTGACTCACTTTGAAATTTCTTAGCCATAAAAACTCATTTGTATTTACCCTTTCTGCCTTTTGGTCAAGGTCTTTTTCAAGTTACTTTGCTAGTTGGCACTTGGTAGTAATCTTTTGGTGTCAGGAAACCTCATCTCTCAGAGTCATGTCCATGTCAGGGGAGAAGGTAATCCATTTATATGCTGAGTTTGGCTTAGAAAGAGGCCACATTTGAGCAAAAAGGAGGTGCTCAGGAGGTAACTCTCAGTAAATATTTAATACTAGGCTAAGTTTCAATTTCAAAAGAAAGGGTTCATACGTACAGTCATCAATATCAAGGACCTGTCGATAGTCCATGCTCCTTCACTAGTCACTGCTCTTGTACTCAGGGGATTGTTGCTGTACCATTAGAGAATGTGGCAGAGCTCCCCAGGATGGGAATTCAATATTATTTTAGTTAATGTGTGGATCTCTTCCCACTGTGACAATTCCCCATGAACATTTGAACACATTCATATGACTTAGATATATGCACAAGGGAAACCTCCCATACATCCCACATCACTGACACCCCACACCAATGATCCTCCCCTGCCAGAGTTGTGACCCTTCAGTGATACAAAACTTCATAAAAAATGAAGCCAAAAATATAACCAAATAAAATTAATAAGAAAATTAAATGATAGTTTTAAAAATAAAAAATACAATTTTTTTTAAATTTCTGAAATAATAAAAATAATTTTTGACATTATGTCCTTCATCACTGTAAGATCTGTTGTCTTGTATGTACAGTGACATTTCCTTCCATATATTCCTCCCAGTGTCTTACTTTTTTTCAATTTATCTTTAAAGAAGCTTTAGGTTATAGAAGAGTCATGTATAGAATATAGGGGATTCCCATATGCCAACATCATCCCCCATTTCCCCTCTCCCTTACTAATAACATTTTACATGTGGATGGTACATTTGTTATAACTGATGTATAAATATTGAAGCATTGCTACTAATCATGGTGAATGATTTATGTTCTGGTATAAATTTTGGACTGTACACTTTTATAAATTTTGACAAAATATAAAATGGCCTGTATCCATTAATGCACAGTCATGCAGAAAATTTCTAATGCCCTAAAAATGCCCTATGTTCCATCTATTCTATTCTTCTCTCCCCCTCCCCTTGGGAACTATGGTAATCATTGTTTCACTTTTTGAAAAATAACATTCATATTTACTTGCAGTAATAGTGAGGGCCTGACATATTGGTCTGTTCTCTTTTATTAGCACTGCCTATGTTCTCAAGAGACTTTTGCCCTTCTATTTGAGAACCTAGAAGGACTCCCCTGTATGGGAGTTTATTATTTTCTTCTTTATTCTGTGGGTGTGCACCCACTGATATAATACACTATGACAAGATGAACACTTACATATTCCATAGAAGCCTGTCCCAGGTGTGCCATTCCCTGTATGCACCCCACATTCAACACCCTCCACCAGTAATGCTCCCCTGCCATATTTGCCAAAAGAATATTCCCAAAATTGTAGTTTTAACCACAGACCTGCAAATACCCAGTGCTCACTTGCTCCTTCCCCTAACCCTCCCCACAGTTCCCTGGATAGTCAAGGCCAGCCCCTCACCTACCACACTCATAGACCAGCACCATTGAACCGAATAGCATCGCTGCATCCCTGTCATGCCCAACCAATGCCTTATCATAGATTTTGCCCCTATGGACATTAGTTCACAACCCTCTACTTCCTTTCTGTGTCCTGTAAACCTATCTTCCAGACTCTAGTTATGTGAGTCTGCTCAATTTACTAAATTCATATCAGTGAGGTCATGCAATATTTGTCCTTCAGTATTTGTCCTTCAATATTTGTCATGGCTTGCTTCACTCAACATGCAGTCTTCAATATTCATCCATGTTATCCCATGTGTTAATACTGCATTCCTTCTTGGAGCTGAGCAATATTCCATTGTAAGTATATAGCAGAGTTTGCTTATCCATTCTTCTGTTGATGAACACTTGAGTTGTTTCCAACTTATGGCAATAGTGAATAATGGTACTATGAACATTGTGTGCATATATCAGTTTGTGTCCCTGCTTTCAATTCTACTGGATATATACCCAGCAGTGGGATTTCTGGACCATATAGCAGTTCAATAGTTAGCTTCCTGAGGAACCACCAAACTGTCCTCCACAATGACTGCACCATTCTACATTCCCACCAGCAGTGGATGAGGGTTCTCTTTCCTCCACATCCTCTCCAACACTTATAGTCCCCAGTTTTTTTAATAACTGCAGGTATAATGGGTGTAAGATGACATCTTACTGTGGTTTTGATTTGCATTTCCCTAATAGCTAGTGATTTCGAGCATCTTTTTATATGGTTTTTCACCATTTGTATTTCTTCTTTGGAGAAGTATCTATTCAAATCATTTGCCCATTTTTTAAATGGGTTGTTCATCTTTTTATTTTTGAGATGTAGGATTTCTTTATATATGCTGGATATAAGGCACCTATCAGATATATGGTTACCAAATATTTTTTTCCCATTGAATAGGCTACCATGTGTTCTGCCACTCCCTGGGTGCCTAGCTGGGTGCCTATTCACTGGATTGATGACACAGCTTCCCACTATTTCTCTGGTACTCAGCAGGGCCAACTCTCTCCAGCTGTCCTCTCTGATCATCCCTATGGCCCCACAGCTCCCTCTAGGCCCAGCAAGCCTGCCTGCCTTCCTGCAGCTTCTAGAGGAGACACACAGCCTGCCATTCTCTACTGTGCAATGCTGGATCTCTACTTCAGATATTTTGAGGCTTAGATGTTAGGTGGGCATATAATTACAATTGTTATATATTTTCTGGATGTATTGATCTTTTATCATTAGTAAATGTCCCTCTTTGTTGTAATATACTTTTCCTTTCTTCTGGACCCTTTCATTTCACCTATGTGCATGTACTCAGCCTCAGGTTAAGCTAAGTCCTTGTGGATAACTGGGTCAACTCTGGGTTGATAAAGTAGGAAATTGAGATTCTCTGTCCTGTCAATCTAGAGAAAAGGATTTCTGTTTGGCCATAGTCATCCATTCCTTATTCCACAATCATGTGCTGAGTAGCCATTCTCAGCCTCCACATAGTCTGCAATACATCTGTCCTTACCCTTGTTCCCCTCTGCTGCATCATCCTTCACAACTCTCCCCACTCATATTCTTCACTGCAGCCACAGTGAACTTCACTAAATCTTTAAGAGTTTTATGCATATTCTTGCCGCTGGGCCTTTTCACTGGCTCTTCTCACATCCCACAAGCATCTGGCAGACACTTTGATGTCAGGGTCTTAACTGGTTGGTCCCTTCCACATACAATCTACCTGTCCCAAAGCCAGGGGACTTCACCTCTTCCGGACCTGCCCCATCATGGTACAACTCATGTGTTGCATTTGCTTCTTTAATTGTCTGCTTCCTTCATTAAACTGGTAAAATCTTGGGTCAGAGTATTTTGTTTTACAGATTTACTCTCAAGAAATAACCCAGAGCTGGATGCTGAGGAAATTCTCATTGAGTGTTAAAAGAATTAGTGAACAATTTATTGTAAGTAAATGAATATACAACATTATAGGTTCTGAGGACCTGGAGGTTACTTAGAAATCTGCAATCTGTAATGAAGCAGATCACAGTTTTTTGAGACTATGTCACAAGGCATACCTTCTCTGAGTTGTTAACCTTGTCCACTCATGAGGGTATGCTCAACATGATAAAGGGCATATATGAAAAGCCCACAACTTACATTCTATTTATTGGTGAAAGACTGAATGCTTTCCCTCTAAGATCAGGAACAAGACAAGGATGCCCACCGTTACCACTCTTATTTGACATTTTTCTTGCCAGACAAATTAGGTAAGAAAAAATGTTAAGTGGCATTCAAATTGAAAAAGAAGTAAATCTTTCCCTATTTGCAAATGATGTGGTCTTGGTACAACATCAACATCCATAAATCAGTAGTGTTTCTGTAAAACTAAAGTAACAAAATATCTAGGAATATATCTAACCAATGATTAAAGGATTGTACACAGAAAACTATAAAACATTGGTAAAATAAATCAAAGAAGACCTAAATAAATGGAAAGACCTTCTGTGTTCGTGCATTAGAAGACTAAATATTGTTAAGATGTCAATCCTACCTAAAGTAATATATAGATTCAACACAACCCCAGTCACAACAACCAACCTTCTTTACAGAAAAGGAAAAGCAAATCACCAAATTTATATGGAAGAGTAAAGGGCCTAAATAGCTGAAGCCATCTTGAAATAGAATAAGATGGCTTTGAGCCATCTCCCATATGGACATAATCTATGGTAAAGGGATAGAGTGTGGTTGCATGTTGGAGGATGGGGCAGATGAGCGGTGGTGTTCCTGGGTTTGGTGGTACAGCACTGGGGGGTGGATGGATTAGGAAGTGCTGGTTCAAATCCCCAGGGCATGTAACTGTGAATCTTGACATTCCATGGGTTAGGAGAGGGGGGTGTCATGGGCCCTGGGGGGCTGGGGAGAAGGGAACAGTCAAGATCTAATGGGATGTTTGGTGGTCATGGGAAAGGTTTTTCATTACCTTTCAGTGATGTACACAGGACATGGTAAATATCATCAAAATTATTTAACTGTATCATCTAAATTGTAAACTATACTGTATATCACTGGCAATGTTTAGTTGCTATGTTTTGCTATCTGCATAAGAGTTATAACAATGGTAACAACCAAAAAAAAAAAAGGAGGGGGAGTTAATATGGGGTGAGGAAGCGGGGGTGGTTTGGTATCTGGGAGTCTCCGGCACTCTGTGTGTGGCTTTGCTGTGACCTAAAACTTCTTTGAAAATTAGATGAAAAGTTGGGAGACAATGGGGATTGAGAGGAGGAAGGTGTCATGGCACACCAGACATCCGATAACACAGTGATAAAGGGAAGGAAAAAAGGGAAAAAAGAAGAGAGAAAGGAAATAAAAATGAATATATATATATATATATATATATATATATATA
>JAKSZT010054437.1:537594-652498 GCA_026826555.1 Tolypeutes matacus | reverse complement strand
TGAGGCAGAGTGGGCATCACCTTCCCCAAATCTTCAAGGTTGAAGAAAGAACAAACATAAGGGGGGAATGCAACCATGGACAAATAAATGTATTAATATTGTAGTAATGGAAGAACATGTACCATTGTTATAAAAATAGTGGTTACCAGAGGTTCTGAGAGGAGGGGGAGGGAATAATAGGTGGAATATGGAGCATTTTTAGGGCTTTGGAATTAGGTATAAACCACAGTGTAAACTATAGGCCTTGGTTAGTAGCGATGCTTCAATATTTATTCATCAATTGTACCAAATGTACCACACAATTGTAAGAGGTTATTAATAGGAGAAAATGTGGGAGGGGGAGGGGATGTACTTGGGAATTCCTTATACTTTTGATATAACTCTTCTGTAATCTGAAACCTCTTTAAAAATAAAGTTTATTCACTTGGAGCAGACCTAAACTGAACCTCTGGCTTGAAGCCAAGCCCACATGAAATCAGCAGAGCTGTCTCACCACACCTGAAATATGTGTAGATGAGAACAAAATGGCCACTGAGGTTGTAAAAAAAGAAATGGTAACATCAAATTTCTAAAATCAGATGAAAAAAATATGAATATACAGATAAAAAAGAACAGAAAACAAGCCAAAGTAGGTTAAAATAGTGACCCAAGCCTAGGTAAAAATACCCAAAATATTGAAAGCCAAAGAAAATAAGAAAGCCTTGAAAGCAGAAAGAGAAAAACAGCTCACCAATTTCAGAGGAACATCAAGATGATTAATAGTTGATACAATCATCAACAATGGAAACCAGAAGAGAGTAGGTTTACATGTTCAAAGAGTTATAACAAAAGTAACCCAAGATTTTAATATACAGTGTATTTTTCAAAAAAAAAAAAAATTAAAGCAAAATTGATATATGCAAATGTTACTTCTTTCAAAATATGGACCTTAATTCCCTTCCCTTCCAGTGTAAGGATTTATTGACTCACTATCAGTAAAGAGAGTGTAGAAAGAAGAAATGATAACTTCACTGTGCAGAAATCTGGCCAACACCTCCTTTGTCAAGCAAATAAGATAACATCACCAGTGATAAGTCAGCCTGACAGCAGATACCCCCTAATATGATGAGAAGGGCATATCACATCTGTGGTACTCTTCCCCCAAATCCATAAAGTCAGTCAGTAATGAGAAACAATCAGACAAACCCAAATTGAGGACAAAATTATTGAACATGATTAGAACTTATTACTGTCAAGGTCATGAAAGACAAAGAAAGACTGAGAAACTGTCACAGAGTGGAAACTAAAGAAACATGATTAAATGCACCAACACCTCCTGAATCACTTTGAAATCTCTTAGCAAGAAAAATTCATTTGTATTTAATATTTCCCCCTTTTGGTTAAGGTCTTTTTCCCAAATGCATCACTAGTTGGCACTTGGTAATATTCCCTCAGTGCCAGGGAGGCTTATCCCTGGAATTCATGCCCCATGCTGGGGGAAAGAGGTGCATTTATATGCTGAGTTTGGCTTAGAGAGAGGCACATTTGTGCAAAAAGGAGGCTTTCAGGAAGTAACTCTTAGGCAATATATAATACTAGGCTAAGTTTCAATTTCACAAGAAAGTGTTTATGAGTACAACCATCAATATCGAGGGCCAAAGATGTGTTCATCAATTATGACAAATGTACCACACTAATGAAGGATGTTGGTGATGTGGGAAAATTTGGGACAGCTAGGAAGTGGGACACATGGGAATACCCTATATTTTTTGTGTAACATTTATGTAATCTGTTTCTTTAAAAAATAAAAAAGTGTATTAAAAAAAAAATCAAGGTCCCGGCATAACAGTCTGTCCTCCTTTGCTAGGCACTGCTCATGTACTTGGGCGATTGTTGGCATTCTATTAGAGAATGTAGCTGGAATTCCCAGTATAGGTATTCAATAATTTTTCAATTATTGTGTGGATCTCCACCCACCAAGACAATGCCCCATGACCACTTGAACATATTCATATGGCATAGAGGCATGCCCCAGGTTTACCCTTCCCCACACATCCCCATCACTGATACTCCACACCAGTGATCTTCCCCAGCCATAGTTGTCACCATTCTGCAATCCAAAGCTTCCCCAAAACAAAGCCAAAAAATATACAAATAAAAATAATAATAAAATAATAATTTAAAATAATAAGATACAAATATAAAAATAAAATACAATAAAATAATAAAATGTCTTTTTCATTGAAACTTTCTTCAACATAAGTTTTGTTATCTTTGTGAATAGTGACAATTTCTTCCATATCTTCCCTCAGGGTCTTATTTTTTCACTTTATCTTCAAAGAAGTTTTAGGTTACTGAAAAGTCACATAGAAAATATAGGAGATTACCATATACCCAACCAACTTCCCCCTTCCACTCTCCCATATTAATGATATTTTACATGAGTATGGTACATTTGTTACAAATGATGTATATATATTGAAGCATTTGCATTGTACACTTTTACAGGTTTTGACAAAATTTAAAATGGCCTGTACCCATCATTGCAAGATCAGGCAGCACAATTCCAATGTCCTAAAAATGCCCTATGTGCCTTCTATTCTGCTCTATTCTATTCTATTCTATTCTATTCTATTCTATTCTATTCTATTCTATTCTATTCTATTCTATTCTATTCTATTCTATTCTATTCCTCCCTCCCCTCAGAAACTGTGGTAACCACTAAATTTCAATTTTTGAAGAATAAGGTCCATTCCAGATGTTACACTTATGCATGTCCCAGCAGGAACTCATTGACTGCCACAGTAAACAGTACCTCAAACAGCAAAGCTCCTGAGGGCTCTAGAGACATCTAGATACTAGAAGCAGGGTAGACAATCTCAGGAATCTGGCCCGCTGCTAGTGGGACTTATTTTGGCATACATGCTCCCCAAGGCAACAGTTAGACTCATTTATAATTTCCCTACAAATGGCTCTTCTGCCCTTTTTATTTGAACCTAAAATTAGCACTATTAAATATATGTCCCAGAGACTTAAACATTCAGTCACTTCATATGCTGGTTGAGTCCTGAATCTCAGCAGAGTTGCAAAACTTACTCTCCAGTTCATGGGACTCACCCCAGACAACTAACAAAAGGATGGTGATGGACAACACCCATCCCCAAAAATAGAGTATCCACAATTGCAAGCAAGACAGTTCCATCCATCTACCCCATGCATTCTAAGCCCTCTCTCAATCAGAAACAGAGGGGACATCACTGGCCCAAAATCCATAAAATTGAGAAATTAGCAAATTTAAGGAGGGAAGCAACTATGGACTAAAGTATACCTATTATTCTATCAATGGAAGAACTTGTATCATTGATATAAATGCAGTGGCCACCAGAAGTCTGAGGGGAGGAAGAGGGAAGAATAGGTGTAACATGGGGGCATTTTGGGGACATTGGTATTGTCCTGCATGATATTGCAATGCTGGGTAAGGCCATTATTCATTTTGTCAAGACCTATAAAATTGTGTGGGGCAAAGTGTAAATTATAATGTAAACTATAGCCCATGGATAGTAGCAATGCTTCAATATGTATTCATCAATTGTAACAAATGTACCACACTAATGAAAGATGTTGTTAATGGGGGTAAGGGGGGGTAAGGGTAGGGTATATGGGAATCCCTTGTATTTTTTACATAACATTTATGTAATTTAAGTTCTTTAAAAGTTAAAAACTAATTAAAGTAAATAAATGTGACATCATATTCTGGATTGGATGCGCAAACCACAAAAAGGATATTATTGGAAAATATTGGTGAAAACGGAATAATTCTGTAGTTTACTACATAATATTTTAATGATGTAACCATGTTGATCTCTCATTTTTGACAAATATACCATGGTTATATGAGATGCTAACATTAGAGGATATTGGTTGAAGGGAATATGGGAGTACTGTATGATCTTTGCAATGCATTCTATTTCTTCTGTAGTCTAATATTGTTTCATAGAATGTTTTTCTTTAAGAATTAGGGCAAAATAAACACATTTCAGGATTTTAAATATAATAGAGAGCTTTTTTTTGCAAAACTTCTCCTACGAGAAATACTAAAGGGAGTCTTACAGGTGAAAGGAAATGTACCAAATACTAACAAGAGTGCTGGTTAGGGTTAATAAGTGTGTGACTATAAAAGATTGTTGAAAGTATTTTCTTTTCTTCTCCTAATTTCTTACAATGCATAAGGTACCACTATTCAAAATGGACTAACCATGGACTTGAATTTTGTAAAACAATAAGGTCAATGTAAATGATTTTACAATTTTATGAATTTACATTTTACCTCCACAACAAATGGAGGAGGGTGTGAGTTCATCTGATCTTAGGTAAGCTTTAACATTTATTGGAAACTGTTTTATTCATGTGGAAAATAGGTGTATTCTCTTCCTAATTCAAATTACTTAGGAAAATAATTCATCTATGGTAAGATACTAAAAAATAATGTCATAATATAAAGACTAGAAAATAAAATTGCTTCTCAACATTAACATTTATTTTTCACTTATGTTAAAAATTGTACAAATATTCTCTCCCTTCTTCACACTGACCTCTGAACTAATGCACAAAAATTAGATGATACTCATCCACCTTTTATATATCCATCTCTTACATGTGTGCAGTTATGATTTGGAATTTCCTTGTAAGTATCCCTAATGGTGCTTGATATAAATCATAAGTTCCTGGGACCTAGGAATTGTTGTTCTGACTCATTCCTGACTCAAGCAGATATAAAGTAAACATATTCCCTCATGACAGCTGAGCCTGGGAATGTGGCATAAAAGCTAACCAATAAGGTATGGAGTTGTCCATTAAGTCACTTACATGTGCTATGTATTGAGGAAAAATGACAGCAATCACCAGTTACCTTGAGGAAATGCACATCACATTCAGAGTAGGTGGCAGTTTGGGGGAGATTTTAATTTTCCAGTGTTTTCCATCTCTGAACCAGATATGAGCTGGATAAAGGTTTGGAAGCAGGATGAGGGTAAATCCAGCAGTTGCAGTTTGTTAGTGCATAAAAGATGAGTTCAGTTAATGTATGTATAGATTGGCCATCTGCATAAAGATCCAAAGGGCTGAGGTGATGGGTTTGGATTTAATTTTCCTTGCAGTCTTTGGAGGGAAAGAAGAGAAGGTATTGTTAGGATAGGAGAGACTGAGGAGAGAATATGGATGATGGGTAATGACAATAGGGAAGGGAAAGAGAGTGAAGGAGCATGGATACATAGCACATTAGGAGGTCAGCAGAATTCTCCTTCCTCACCAAGGAAAGAACATAGCATGGATACCTCAGTAAGGCCACATTTTAGGCAAGATAGGATATATTAGCAGGAATCTTGATTTTGGAGGCAATTTGTATTTATTGGAGAGGGCCCCACAGGTATTTAACATGGTAAATTAGTATTACAATCATGAGGGGACATAAATTATAATTTTACAGGCATCATAAAGCAAGTTTGGGTCACAGGGCAAGCAAACTGTACTGTCTGTAAAATCACTGAGTCTGATCGGTCTCACATTTTAAAAATTTATTTTATTTATTTATTTCTCCCCATCCCCTTGTTGTTTTTCACTTGCTGTGGCCGTTTGTTTTCCTTGATTCTTTAGGAGGCAATGGGAGCTGAACCTGGGATCTCTGATGTGGGAGGGAGGTGGCTAATCACTTGAGCCACCTCTGCTCCCTGCTTTATTGTGTCTCTCATTCTGTTTTTTCTCCACAGGTTTCTGGTTGCATCATCTTGTTGTGTCAGCTCACTGTACCCACCTGTTGCATCAGCTCACTGTCTTCTTTAGGAGGTACCAGGAACCTGTGCTCCCCGCTTTGTTGTGTCCCTCACCATGCATTTTTCTTCTTGTTTCTCTTGTGTCAGCTTGCCATTCTTGCACATCATGCCAGCTCACTGTTTTCTTTAGGAGGCACCAGAATCTGAACCAGTGACCTACCATGTTGTAAGCAGGAGCCCAGTCACCTAAGACTTTTTAATACAGGGTCTCACTTTTTAAAACAGGACCTGACAGTGTAATTAGTCCTTGAAAAATTGAGGATGTCAGGTTTGTCATGGGTAGTGAGACTTTCCCAGCTCAGGTATAGTGGGGACTGCTGACAATTGCTTAGAAAGCAGGGATGAGTGATCTCCAACTCTTGGGCTGAAGGAACTGTTGTCTGAGGTGATGTCCTCTGTAGTAGTGAGCACCTGGGTTGGGACAATGTCATCTGGGAGGTGGGGCAGTTGTATCCTTGCCAGATGGAGACCCACTTGGATTGACAAGGGTAAAGTTTTTTAGCTCTATGGCATCAAAATGAGACTGAGCTGCTTGTAGAATTCTATTCCCTGTGGACATTATATTTAGCACTCAGAATCTCCTTCACATTCATTACTGTTAAAGAGCAAGACCATTCACCTTCCAGCTTATCCTACTTTGACTCAAGCCATAATCAGTTTTAGGCACAAAGTTTTAGTTTTCTCTCACAATCAAGTTTGAACTACTTGATGTTATGGCTACGGCAAGCAGATGTTGAAGAATGTGTTGAATAGTTCTAACTCTCTGTTAGTACAAAGTAATATCCTTTCTTTTAAAAAAAAGTTAGACAATTTGGTTTTGAGTTTGAGTTTCATCAGAGAATAATAGTAAGACATTGTATATCTTTAAGTTCAAAATATAAAGTCCAAAGCCATCAGATATCTGGTGGCATTCACCATCACAGGCTTCATGCATAGGCATGGAATGTGGAGTGCTCAGCTCTCTTTGGCACAATGTACACAGCCACTCATGACTTATTCACCACAACATCTTTTTGCTAACAGAGTTGCCAAGCACCTTTATGATGGGTAGGACTTAAGGTTTCTATAGTTGTTTTTCATATTATGCACAATAATTTGCAGTCCAATAATAGGATATAGCAAAAATAAAATGAACAAATGTATTTTACATCATTTGATTATCATACAAAAATAGATACATCTATTTTTAACACAGTATTAGTACCTAATTTTAAAACATTGTTAATTAATAAAATAATTAATAACAGAGTTGAAATGAATGTGTAAGGGAAGAAAAGTATAAACAAATGCTCAAGCCAAAAAACAACGATGAATTTAGAACAATTTGTAATATAAAAGCAGCAAAATGAAAAAGGGAGAAATGTTACACTTTCAATGGCATGATATGCTGTTATACTTTAAGGAGATTGGGGCTAGTTTCTAATCAAGAACTATAAAATGTTTAGGGACAATAATGCTGTTAGTGTTAATTGAAAATAGTCCTTATTTTCTAGGCAACAATTTGGCAGAAACATTGGGCTTATCAAGAAGATGAATTTCCTGAGACATTTTAATAAAAACTTCTGTCTCTTTAAATCCAGAGATATTATCATACAATTTTTAAAAAGCAAATAATTCAAACAGAAACATCTTTCCTTTACATATAAAGGTAAAATATCATATTAAAAAAAAACTTGTTTACAAAATGAAATAAGCTAACTGGACAGTTTAGTATAAAAATGTTTAAAATCTAAATTAAGATGTCAATTTCAGAAACTCTAAATAAAACCAAATTTGAAAACATTTATCTTTGAAACAGGGAGTGGGGTGGGGAGATAATGGAGCTAAATGTCATTGGTATAATAAGGTTAGGCTTTACCCCTCACAGCTTTTGCTAGGATCCCAAAACACTTTGAAAACAAGGGTGTTTCAGACTAAGATGACACTTTGTCTGCTTCTCATTCTCCTCTTAATATTGCTGCCAAAAGTGAGGAATTGGGTTGAGGTGGGGGCTTTTCTGGCTCTTTATAAAAATATGGCAGTATTCTGAGAAGTGCACTTTTATTTCTACTCTTGTCTATTCTGACTCCTTAGTGTTAATAATCTTGTCTGAGAAAAGAGGGAATTCTGTGTAAGTGATCTGTCTTCTGGCCTCCATTATTTCCAAGACAAAGTGCCACAGGTAGTTTACTAGAGTGTAGATACTGACATAGTTTTAGGCCAGCCCAAATGCCTCCCAGCAAGTCCTGTATTTGCAGTGAGGTTATTCCCAGTGCAGCCAGCATTCTCAGCCAGAGAGGCAGCTCCTAGGAGTCTCTAAGAATCACACCTATAGGCCCTCTGTGTCTTCAGTGACTTTCAGAAGGAGAGAAGTATGGCTTTGGGGATCCCCAGTTATTGGTATGAAGCCTCCTGTGCAAAGCCAGTTTCAAATATGCAGTGGGGTTTTAACACCCTATTTTTGAAAACTGAAATGTTACTCCTATTCCTACCATAATATCAACATCAAAAGTACTTGTCAGTTTAGTATTATCTACAGCAAATGTTCTAAAGTTAACAGTGCATATAATTTTAAAATCAGTCCAATGAAGTAAAAGCAAACTCATGATTTTAAACAGTGACCTAAAGTCTCAAAGTAAGTGATCTAAAATAATAAAGTATGGCCTTGGAACACTGAACCTGCATCAGTTGAATCCCATTAGAAAGAACAGAAGTAACCAGAAAAACAAGAAAACCTACTAGCATTTGGGGGGGGGGGGTTAGCAGCTGTTTCTAGAAAACTATTAAACACTAACTTGTCCATTTTCCTGCTGTCTGCTTCTCTGGGATGCTGATCTGACCAAGGTTCAGGTAACTGTTAGTAGGTGATAGGAAAAATGGATGCAGACAAAATAAATGCAGCAAAAAATCTGATTATCTTTATCTCAGGTATAGAAGGATGTCTCTCAGAAAATCACCTAAAAATGACTGAGACGTATAAGGACAGAATGTAATAAAAACCAAATGTATGCATTTTTCCTTCACATTTTAAAAAATGTGAAGTAAGTATAACTCAACAGGTTTTTAAATAGTGCAAATATCAACTATTATTCTAACATATAAAATTATTAGAGCTTCCAATGCCTAAGTTAGCAATTTCAAATCAAAGGAAAAAAATTTCAGCTTCTCTCCTAATGTTCAAGACATACTTCATTTAGTCCCCATTTACTAGTGTCTCAGTAGATAACCATATTTTGGTCCCACTTAAAATTTTGCTAACTGCATTCCTAGAATGCTTCATTTGCATAGATTCCCTGCAGGAGAAAACAAAAATGAAGATGAGAGGTACTCTAGTGTCCCAGAGGCTTCCTGAGGGCTGCTGCCTCAGAAGTACATCCTGCTCTGCTCCAGCTCGGCAGAGCAGGCTTGCAAAGTGCCCCTCCTGTGCTGCTGGAGTGTCCTTGTGAGCAGATCAACCTCATTGGTCAGCAGGGAGATCCTGTGGAAGGCAGTGATGAAGCAGCTGCCTTTGATCTGCACCTTGGGAACCCAGTAGAAATAAGATTTCCAGTTTTACCTGTGCTCCAGAAAGCCATAACAGAAGAATACTATGCAGGTAGACAGGCTTACATAACCATTCCCTAAAATACTGCTCCAAGCTGTCATCCTGGCTGTCTGCATGATGAAGATGGTCTGGTTTCAGCTTTTATTTTTTTTAAACAAATTAATATGATTTATTACTATTATAAAAGAAAAGTAAATACTATAAAGTAAAATTTACATGTATATTAGAATGATTTGAAATAATGTTCATTCAACCTGATATTTTGATTCCCTAAGTCACTCATACATGTGTTGTTTGATGTTAAGGCACTGCACCCATATCTTCTGATCAAATGCTGGAGAAATAATCCTGCTTACAAATTAAACCCATATGAATATGGAAGAGAGAAAGAAAACAATTTATTATTGGTTAAGAATGATCAGGTTTACATGCACATAAAGTAGCATGCCAGTGATTATTATGTCTGGGCAGAATTTCATACAAATTTATAGTAAAGCAGAAGAAAGAACAATGAAATCTTCTTTTATCTCCTTGAGAGGTAAATGATTGTACTTTGTGATTGTTCCCTGTATACTCAGTGCTGGGAATTGAATCTAGGCCCTGACAAAAGAGATAGTTAAGTTCTAACCTCAGGTATTGTTGTGATAAACTCATTTGTAAATAGGATATTTGAATCTGGTATTAGTTAAGGAGAGGCCAGACTGAATGAGGTTTGCTCTTAAACCAATAAGGTTGAAGTCCTTTAAGCAAAAATTGGAAACCAGAGAAGCCAGAGAAGGAGAGAGATTTCCATGTGATGAATACAGAGATGGATCTACAAGCCAAAGAACCCAAAGGATTGCTGGCAAGCTAGCACCAGAATACTATAGATCCTGAGAGAAAGCATGGCATATGGATATCCTGATGTTGGGTTTCTAGCCTTTAAAGTTGTGAGACAATAAATTCCTGTTCCTTAAACCCACCAGTATGTGTTGTATAGAAGACCTGGTAAACTAAGACAGTGAGTGGCTCCAGAAATAATTTGGAAGTATGTGTTTATAGTTCTAAGGGTTAGATGCACCAAGACACTGGAGTATAAAATCAAAAGTTCAGTGCTCTTATTGGGCTTATTATGTTTACAAGGAGATAATCTAAGGAGGAACAATGGGAAGTACCTGCCCCTTTCCTTTTATAAAGCAAAGAAAAACTCATTCTTTTTACACTTACACAACTGAGAAAAACAATTCAAATACTTGTTAAGAATCTGAGTACCCAAAAAAACTAAGTGTATGTGTTTATGTGTGCTTCACTTTTTTAACAAATCAGTTTTATTGATACTTATTAATAAAGCATAAATCAATTCAAAGTGTACAATCGATGGTAATAAGTATAATCACATAGTTGTGCATTCATCAATTCAGTCAGTTTTAGAGAATTTTCATTATTTCAGTAATAAAAATAATACTAGAAAAACCCAACTGTTCTGCAAAGGAAGAGACAGAAACTCAGAATATTAACTAAAAGAGAGCTTTAGCTAAATGGAAAATACTTGTAACAACATAACAAAGAGAAATGGGTTAATTAGACAACATAGCAGAAAGGTCAAAGTATATGTACAATCACTCACCAAACACTAGCATTTTATATCCAACATTAATAAACAGTCAAATAATCACAATTATTGATTACTCACAATATAATGCACTAAACCAATTAGTACAAAGGAAAGAAAGAATATATTTACAAACACTCACCAAACTGGGGGTCAGTCTTTCACAAGGCTGGGAAGTCCTGTTCAACAGCCAAGCAGAGTTCTGATCGGAAGCATCTGGGTAGAGCATGCTAGCAATAGCCCCTCCCAAGGTACAATACAACACCAGGCCCTGAGTAATATACAACAGTAAGTCCTGGGTAAAATACAACACCAGGTCCTGGGTAAAATACAACACCTGGCAGAGCATCCTCTCCTCAGTCAGACTTTCACTGGCAGTTTTGGGGCTGCCCCTTTTAAGAGTTTCTGAATCTTAGAATTCTTGCCAATCTTGCAGCTTGTACATGGGAAAATTTTGACATAGCTATCTGTGTGCTTGCAGGCATGGCCTTCAAGCACATCCTCCCACTGACCAGACCCCAGTTAACATTCCTTGGTACCTGTAGGAAGAAGACTCCAGGCACCTGCACATTCTTTACTGTTAGTTCACAATTCTTAATCCATTCCTTTCCTATATTTATATTTTTTATATCATTAACCAACCAAAAAGTCTCATCACCTCTCAATCTCTCTAAACTTCCCCTGCTGTATATAGATGCTATTCTATTTCCTTCTTTCTAGTTTATTTGTACTTATATTTTGTAAAACCAGACTTATACATGCATATCACTCCTATATGAATTTTATATGAGGGTTTCACTATGTTATACAGTCCCATGTTACATTTTTTAGGTTTCCTTCTAGTATATAAATCTCCTTAGGCTTTCCTTTTCAACCACTGTCTTACCCATATGATAGCTCTGCTAGTCATGAAAATCATGATGTGCTCTCACCATTTCCATTCATTTTCAAAGATTTACAAACAACCTTTTAACAAATTCTGCACAGATTAAACATCAGCTTTCCATTCTCTACCATCACTCTATTCTCTGGTTACCAATATTCTAATTATTAATTCCATGAGTTTACATAATATATTTAGTTCATAATATCATAATCTTAAAGTATTTGTCCTTTTGTGTCTGGCTTCCTTCACTCAACATAATGACCTCCATGTTCATCCATATTGCCAAATGTTTCATGACTTCATTTATTCTTACCACTGCATAATATTCCATCCTGTGTATACATCACAATTTTGTTTATCCTTTCATCAGTTGATGGACACATGGATTGTTTCCAACTTTAGACAATCAAGAATACTACCACTATGAACATCAGTATGCAGATGTCTATTCATGACACTGCTCTCAGATCTTCTAGGTATATACATAGCAATGGTATTGTCTGGTCACATGGAAAGTTGAGATTTAAGATCATTCCTAACAGCCAGTCATCCACAGTGGCAGTACCATTCTACATTCCCACCAAAGTGAATAAGTATTCCTACCTTTCCAAATCCTCTCCAACATTTACAGGTTTCAAACTTTTCAATAGTGGCCAGTCTAATAGGTATGAAATAATACCTTATTATAGTTTTGATTTGCATTTTTCTAATTGCTAGTGATGTTGAACATTTTTTCATATGTTTCTTTGCCATTTCTATTTCTTCTTTGGGAAAATGCCTTTTCAAGTCCTTTGCTCATTTTTTAATTGGGTAGTTTGTCTTTTCATTGTTGAGTTGTATGATCTCTTTATACATAATGATTATTAAACCCTAATTGGTTATGTGATTGCCAAATATTTTCTCCCATTGAGTCAGCTGCTTTTTCACCCTTTTGATGAAGACTTTTGAGGTGCAAAGGTATTTAATTTTGAGGAAGTCCCATTTATCTGTTTTTTTCTTTTGTTGCTCTTGCTTTGGATATGAGTTTTAAGAAACTATCACCTACCACAATTATCCTTTAGAAATTTTATGGTGGTCACTTTTTATATTTAGACTTAATTTTTGCTTAGGTGTGAGAAAAGGATTGTTTTTCTTTGTTTTGGATATAGATATCCAGTTCTGCCTGGACCATTTCTTGAATAGAATGTTCTGGTCCAGCTGGGTGGGCTTAACAACCTTGTAAGAGTCAGTAGACTGTAGATAATGAGGGTCTACTTCTGAGTTCCTGATTCAGTTCCATTGATCAATATATCTCATTATGCCAGTACAATGCTTTTTTTTCCTTTTCTTTTTTTAGCCACTTTAGCTAAGTAAAATGCTTTAAAGTCAGGAAATGAGAGTCCTCCAACTTCATGCCTTTTTAAAAAGATATTTTTGGATATACAGGGCCCACTATCTTCCAGATAAATTTGATTATTGACTTTTCAATTTCTTCAAATAGGCTGTTGGAAATTTTATTGGGATTGCAGTGAATGTGTAAATCAGTTTTGGTAGAATTGACATCTAAATGATATTAGTCATCCAATCCACAAACATGGAATGTTCTTCCATTTATTTAAGTCTTCTTTTAGCAATGTTTGTAGTTGTCTGAATACTGGTCCTTTATGTCCTTGGTTATATTCATTCCCAAATATTTTATTGCTTTACTAGCTATTATAAAATGATTTTTTCCATGATTTCCTCTTCAGACAGCACATCAGTAGTGTATAGAAACACAACTGATGTTTGCATATTTAACTTGCATCCCACCACTTTGCTGAACTTGTCTATTAATTTTAGTAGCTTTTTTGTGGATATTTCAGGATTTTCTAGATATAGGATCATATCATCAGCAAATTGTGAAAGTTTTACTTCTTCCCTCTTTGGGTGGCTTTTATTTATTTATTTTTTCTTGCCTAATTGCTCTAGCTAGTAATTCTAGCACAACGTTTTTTTTTTTGTTGTTTTGTTTTGTTTTTTTTTTAATAATTTTATTTATTTTTTAAAAGATATTTAGATTACATAAAGTTTACACAAAAAATTGTAGGGATTCCCATGTGCCCCACCTCCCGCTCCTCCCACAACCTCCCACAACCTCCCACATAAACACCCTTCATTAGAGTGGCACATCACCTGCAATATATATACACATCTTCGGGCTTTCCCAGTAAGCATGGACCATAGTTCACATTGTAGACCACACTCTCTCCCACACAGTTCTGCATGTTATATGATGATATAAAATAGCCTATATCTGTCATTGCAGTGTCACTCAGGATAATTCCCAAGTCCCAAAAGTCCCCTGTACTACAGCTGCTTTTCCCTCTCCCTGCTCCCAAAGCATCCGGTGGCCACTGGCTCCACATCAATGTTGTAATTACTTCCATTGCGTGAATCACAATATGTTTATAACAGAATACCAGTAAGTCCACTCTATTCCATAGCTCTTCCCCCAATCCTGAGGAGTCTGAGATGGTGATGTCCACTCCACCTCCAATGGAGAGGGGCCTTATATCCCATGGAAAAAATGGATGGGATTATTCTGCCTGCAGCTGCAGACTCTCTCCTTTCCCTGGGATGGCAGTTGTCCATCATCTTCTCCCCACCAGGTATCCGGGGTGAGTCCATTGAGCTATAGAGTAGCAGTTGCAGCTCCACTGAGATTCCAGGCCCAGCTGGCACATGGACAGCTGAAATACTCTGGTCTCTGGAAGTACACCTACAAATTCTGGCACCACATATAGGTTTCAATAGAAGGGACAGATGGACCATGTGCAGGGAAGACATGTTTGGACCCAACTCTGTCACACCAAAGTAGGGCCCACTGATAAGGCATGAAACTCTGGGGCTATCTGCCCTGATATAGGGCCTGGGTATCTCTAGAGCCCTCAGGAGCCCCTCTGTTTGGGGTGATATCCACATTGGAAGCCTATGAGGTCCTATTGAAATGTGCATAAGTTACCTATGGGATGACCTTCCGAATCACCTTGAAGTTTCTTAGCCATATGAATTCATTTGTCTTTAGTATTTCTCCATTTTATTCAAGGTCTTTTTCCAGTTGTATTGCCTGTCGGCACTTGTTAATAATCCATTGTTGCCAGGGAGGCTCATCCCTTGGAGTCATGTCCCACAATGGGAGGAAGGTAATGCATTCATATGCTGAGTTTGGCTTAGAGAGAGGCCACATTTGAGCAACAAGGAGGCTCTCAGGAGGCAACCCTTAGGCACCCCATGTCAATAGGCTAAGTTACAATTTCAAGAGCAAAGCCTCATAAGGCTAGTCATCAATAATAAGAGCACATCGATGGATCATGCTCCTTTGTCAGACACTGCCCCTGCACTTGGGGGACTGTTGCTATTCCTTTGGAGAATATGGCAGAGCTCTCCAGGATGGGAATTCAATATTCTCTCATTTATTGAGTGGTTCTCCACCCACTGTGACCATGCCCCGTGAGCATCTGAACAATTTTATATACCTTTTATATATGTTCAGGTGCAATTCTTCCCATGGACTCCCCATCCCTGATCTTCCCACCAATGATCCTCTCCCACCCCAGTTGTAACAAATCTGTGATCCAAAGTTTCTTTAAAAATGAAGCCAATAAAGGCCCCAGGATGTGTAAGTCCATTGAGGGTGGTGGGCCACACTTGTGGGAGATGTTTGTGTGGGATGTGGTGGGAGGTGTGGGAGGTGGGCAACATGGGAATCCCAGTGGGTTCCGTGTAATATTTTGGGTATCTAAGCACCTCTTAAAATATATTTATATATATACATAAATAACATTTTTGTAAGCAAATGCACATAAATGCATATACACTTATATATCATTTTGCAAATGTTGGTATGTATTGTGAAAATTTTGATTTTTACCCACCATAAAAAAAAAAAAAAGAAAAAAAAATGAAGCCAATAAAATAGCCAAATGCAATTAAAAGGAAAATGAAATAATAACGATGTACAAATTTAAGAGATAAAACACTTGAAAACTTAAAAATAAAATAAAATAAAATAAAGGATTGGATTATTTAAAAAATGAGAAAAAAATTTTTTTAAATTAAAAAAAAAAATTTGGGGGGCATTTTGCCTTTTATCACTGCAATATCTGGTGTCCAGTCTGTACTGTGGCATCTTCCCCCTTTCACTCCCCAATGTCTCACTATTTTTCATTTAATTTTCAAAGAAGTTTTAGGTCACAGCAAAGTCACACAACGAATACAAGGCATTCTCATATACCCAACCTCCTCCCCCATTCCTCACCCCATATTAAAACCTTTTAGTATGTGGATGGTAGCATTGTTATAATTGATATACAGATAGTGAAACATAGCTATTAAATATTGTCCATGGTTTACAGTATGATTTACATTTTAGATCATGCACTTTTATAAATTTTGATGATATTTACCATGTCCTGTGTCCATCACTGTAAGGTAATGAAAAACATTTCCACTGACCACTAAATACCCCTGTTTGATCTATTCTGTTCCTCACTCCCCACCCCACTCCTGGGCCCATGATGACCCCCTGGCTTGATTTATTGGATGACAAGAGTCATTGTTACATGTAACAAGAGGTCATGACATGCTGGTTTGTCCTCCACTATTAAGAAACACCCTTGCTCTTAAGAGGCACCCACCTGTCTATATCTGAGCAAATCGGTCCTCCCAATGATGGGAGTCCATCTCCTTCCCTCTCATTGTGTGGGTCTCCATGCACCGATACAACACATTATGACAGGATGAACAGTTATACACTCCCTAGGAGTCTGCTCCAGATGTAACCTCTCTGGAATACCCCCCAGACTCTTCCTTGTCATATTGCCATAAGAGCATTCCAACCTCTTTACTTTCAAACTCATACCCACAAATCCCAAGTGTTTACCTGGTCCCTCTCCCCTCAGTATCCTGGGTATTCTAACTCACCTTTCCCAATCAACCCACCTGTCAACCATGAACCACCCAACACAATATATCATTACCCTCCTGTACTATCCCTTCAATACACAATTACACTCTACCACTTTACTACAGATTACGTCCATATGGGTGATGGCTCATAACTTTCTCTTCTAATTCTTGTACACCTATCTTTCAGACAATAGTTCTCAGAGACTGCTTAATTTCCTTAACTCATATCAGTGAGGTCAAGTACTGTTCATACTTCAATGCCTGGATTACTTCACTCAACATAAGGTCTTCCAGATTCATCCATGTTATCCCATGTGTGTGCACTTTATTCCTTCTTACAGCTGAATAATATTCCATTGTATGTATATACCACATTTTGTTTATCCATTCATCTGTTGATGGGCACCTGGGGTGATTCCAACTTTTGGCAATACTGAACAATGCCACTAAGAACATTGATGTGCATATATCAGTTTGTGCCTTTGCTTTCAGTTCTTCTGGGTATATACCCAGCAATGGGATCGCTGGATTATATGGAAGATTTATAATTATCTTTTTTGAGGAACCACCAAACTGTCCTCCACAGTGGCTGGACCATTCCACAATCACACCAGCAGTGGATGAGGGCTTCCATTCCTCCTCATCCTCTCCAAGACTCATACTGTGTTGTTTTTTTAATAGCCACCATTCTAATGGGTGTAAGATGGTATCTCAATGTAGTTTTGATTTGCATTTCTCTAGTAGCTAGAGATGCCGAGCATTTTTTCATGTGCTTTTTAACCATTTGTATTTCTTCCTTGGAGAAGTGTCTTTTCAGGTCACTTGCCCATTTTTTAAATGGGTTGTTTGTCTTTTTATTATTGAGATGTAGGATTTCTTTACATAGGCAGGATATTAGGCTCCTATCAGATATATGGCTGCCAAATATTTTCTCCCATTGGGTAGGCTGCCTTTTATTTTCTTAATAACATCTTTTGAGGTGCAGAAGTTTTTAATTTTGAGGATATCCCATTTACCTATTTTTTCTTTTGCTGCTCGTGCTTTGGGTGTGAAGTTCATGAAACCATTTCCTATTACAAGGTCCTGCAGATGTTCCCTACATTATCTTCCAAGGTCTTTATGGTTTTGGCTCTTATATTTAGATCTTTGATCCATCTTGAGTTGATTTTTGTATAAGGTGTGAGATGGTGTTCCTCTCTCATTCTTTTAGATATGGATATCCAGTTCTCCAAGCACCACTTGCTGAAGAGGCCATTCTCTCCCAACTGAGTGGGCTTGGTGGCCTTGTCAAATATCAGATGACTGTATATGCGAGGATTTAAATCAGAACTCTCAATTTTGTTCCATTGGTCAATGTGTCTATCCTTGTGCCAATACCATACGGTTTTGACCAGTGTAGCATTGTAGAATGTTTTAAAGTCATGTAGTGTGATAACTCCAACATCATTTTCCTTTTTCAATAAGTCTTTGGCAATTTGAGGCCTGTTACCCTTCCAAATAAATTTTTTAGTTATTGTTTCCAATTCCTTAAATATACAGTGATGATTTTTATTGGGATTGCATTAAATCTGTAGATTAGTTTGGGTAGGATAGACATTTTGATGATGTTTAGTCTTCTGATCCATGAACAGGGAATATTCTTCCATTTATTTAAGTCATCTTTAATTTACCTCGACAGTGTTGTGTAGTTTTCTGTATATAAGTTCTTTACATATTTAGTTAAATTTATTCCTAGGTATTTGATTCTTTTAGTTACTATTGTAAGTGGTATTTTTTTCTTGATTTCCTCCTGAGATTGCTCATTATTGGTGCACAGAAATGCTTTTTGAGACTTGATCTTATAGCCTGCAACATTTCTGAACTTCTTTATAAGTTTTATAAGGTTTGTTGTAGATTTCTCAGGGCTTTCTATGTATGGGATCATGTCATCTGCAAATAATAAAATTTTTATTTCTTCTTTTACAATCTGGATGCCTTTTATATTTTTCCTTGCCTCAGTGCTCAAGCAAGTATTTCTAAGACAATGTTAAATAGGAGTGGTGATAGTGGGCATCCTTATCTTGTTCCCAATCTCAGAGGGAAGGCTTTTAGGACTTCACAATTGACGAGGAAGTTAGCTTTGGGTTTTTCATATATAGCCTTTATCATGTTCAGAAAGTTTCCTTCTATTCCTATCTTTTGCAGTGTTTTTATTAGGAAAGGCTGCTGTATTATGTCAAATGCATTTCTGCATCTATGGAGATGATCATGTGATTTTTTTCTTTCAATCTGTTTATGTGGTGTATTACATTGATTGATTTTCTTATGTTGAACCGTCCTTGCAAACCTGGGATGAAACCCACTTGGTCATGGTGTATAATTCTTTTGATTTGTTGTTGAATGCATTTAGCAAGTATTTTGTTGAGGCTTTTAGCATCTAGGTTCATTAGAAAGATTGGTGTATAATTTTCCTTTCTTGTGGTATCTTTTTTGGCTTTGGTATTAGGGTAATGTTGGCATCATAGAAAGAGTTAGACAATGTTCCTTCTACTTCTATTTTTTGGAAGAGCTTAAGTAGAATTGGTGTTTGCTCTTTCTGGAATGTTTGGTAGAAGTCAACTGTGAAGCCATCTGGTACTGGGCTCTTCTTGGTTCGGAGGTTTTTGATGACTAAGACTATCTCTTTACTTGTAATTGGACTGTTGAGATTATCAATTTCTTCTTTCATCAATGTATGCTGCTTGTGAGTTTCTAGGAATTTGTCCATTTCCTCTAAATTATCATTCTTCTTGGCTTATAATTTTTCAAAGTAGCCTGTTATGATACTCTTTACTTCAGTGGGGTCGGTAGTGATATCCCCTTCTTCATTCCTTATTTTGTGTATTTGCATCTGCTCTCTATTTTTCTTTGTTAGTCTGGCTAAGGGTTTGTCAATATTTTTGATCTTCTCAAAGAACCAGGTTTTGGTTTTGTTATTTTTTCTAGTGCTTTCTTATTTTCTATTTCATTTAGTTCTGCACTAATCTTTGTTATATCTTTCTTTCTGTTTATTTGGGATTAGTTTGTTGTTGTTTTTTCAATTCCTCCATGTATCCAGTTAGGTCTTCAATTTTAGATCTTTCTTCTTTTTTAATATATGCATTTTATGGCAGTGAATTTCCCTCTCAGTACAGCTTTGGATGCATCCCATAGGTTTTGATATGTTGTATTGTCATTTTCTTTCAATTCGAGGTAGTTACTGATTTCTTTTAAAATTTCCTCCTTGACACACTGTTGTCTAAGAGTGTGTTGTTTATCTTCCATCTTTTTGTGCCTAATCTGGTTCTCTGGCCCTTAGTGATTTTGAATTTCATTCCATTGTGGTCAGAGAAATTACTTTGTATATTCTCAATCTTTCCCAATTCATTGAGTTTTCTTCTGTGGCCTAGCATGTGGTCTATCTTGAAGTATGATCCATGTGAACTCAAGAAGAATGTATATCCAACTGTATTTGGGTGCAGCATTTTGTATATGTTCATTCGTTCCAGGTTCTCTAATCTGTTATTCAGAGTCTTTGTTTCTTTATTGATTCTCTGTCTAGGTGTTATAATGGTGATAATAGTGTATTAAAGTACCCACTATACTTGTAGATGTATTTATTTCTCCACTTCGTTTTTCCAGTGTTTGCCTCATGTAATTTGAGGCACCCTGATTAGGTGCATAAATGTTTATGACTGTTCTCTCTTCTTGAAAGATTACTCCTTTTACTAATATCTAGTGTCCATCTTTGTCTCTTAAAATAGTTTTGCATTTAAAGTCTATTTTGTCCAATATTAGGATACCTACTTCTGCCCTTATTTGTTAATGTTTGCTTGTAAAAATGTTTTCCAGCCATTCAATTTCAGCCTCCTTGAATCCCTGGTTCAAAGGTGGGTTTCTTGTAGACAACATATAGATGGGTCTTATTTCCTTATCCATTTGCCAATCTGTATCTCTTAACTGGTGAGTTTAATCCATTATCATTCAATTTTTTTACTCTTAATGAATTCCTTACATCAGCCATATTTTCTTTGGCTGTCATATGTTGTTTTTATTTCATATGTATGTATGTCATATGCTCTTTTTATTTCTTTCCTTGTCTTTTTAGTCATTCTTACACTCTCCTCCAAATCTTTCTCTCCTGTTTTTGCCTTTCAGCCTGTAGAACTTTCTTTAGTATTTCTTGAAGTGTAGGTTTCTTTTTGGCATATTCTCTTAATTTTAGTTTATCTTTGAATATTTTGAAGTCTCCATCATTTTTGAATGCCAGCTTTGCTGGATAGAGAATTAGTGGCTAGAAGTTTTTCCATTTACTTCCTTGACTATGTCATACCACTGTCTTCTTGCCTCCATGGTTTCAGATGAGAAATCAGCCCTTAATCTTATTGTGCTTCCTTTGTATGTGATGGTTCTCTTTTCTCTTCCTGCCTTGAGAATTTTCTCTTTCTCTTGAGTATTGGACATTTTGATAATTATATGTCTTGGAGTAGGTCTGTTAGGATTTATACTGTTTGGGGTGTGCTGTGCCTCCTGGACATGTATTTTCATCTCCCTCGATAGGGTTGGGAAATTTTCACCCATTATTTCCTTCAACACACTTTCTGTTCCCTTTTCATTCTCTTCTCCTTCTAGGAGGCCTCTAATGTGTATATTTTAGCATTTTTCATTGTCACTTAAATCCCTAAGCCCCTGCAGTAGTTTTTCTATCTTTTTATCTGTCTCTTCTACAATCTGTTTGATTTCAGGTGTACTGTCTTCTACATCACTAATTATTTCTTCTGCCTGTTCAAATCTGCTGTTTTGTGAATCCAGTGATTTTTTTATTTCTTGGATTGTGCCATTCATCACCATAATATCTGTTTTCTTTTTATGTATGTCTACAATTTCTTCAGTTATGTTCTCCCAGTGTCTTCTTAATATCTTTAATCTCTTCCTTCACTTCATTAAGTTGGTCCATGATATTTGTTTGGACAGCTTTGATTAGTTGTTCAATGTTTTGCATCTCTTCCTGGTTTTTAGTTTGTTCATTGGAATGGTCCATGTCTTCCTGTTTCTCAGTATGATTTGTAAATATTTGTTGCCTTCTGGTCATCATTTTATCTTGATGGATTTTTTCAGTTGATTAGTTTCTCTCTCTGCTCTAGAGGTTTTTTTAGCTGGTGTTTCTGTGTGTGTGGTAAGTTTTGTCTTTGACACTTTATTCTTCTTGTTGTATTTCCTTGCTTTTTTCTATGTTCCCTTGAAGGAAATAGATTAGGGCCAGAGGAATTGAAAGAGGTAAGAAAGGAAAAAGGATAATAACAATATTGATAAAAGTTGAAGATGAGCCATATCAGACATACTAAAATGAATATTTAACTCATTTAGGCAGTGTAGAGTAATAGGGGGAATAAAGTGGAGTACTTACAATGGAATGGAAAGCCAGATAGAGAAAAATATGTAGAATGATTTAAAACACCAGAATGATGAGGAGAGAGGGAAAGAGTAAAGAATGGGCTGAAAGGAAAAAGTTAATAAAAAAAAAAAAAAAAAAGAAAACAAAACAAAATAGACAAGATAGAAATTGACACTCATGAAAGTGAGGACTAATGAAAAAAGGTGGAATGTAAGAACCACAATAGAGAGCAGAAGGTGGAAAGATGAAGGAAGGAAAAGAGATAGATAGCATTGGTAAGCAAAATCTCTATATACAGAGAATGAAAAATCAAGAAATAAGAAGCACAGCAAAGAAGAAACAAGCTAGTAGCACCTAATTTTAAAAAAGGGGGGCAGAGGAAAGAGTAAAGAAAAAGCAAATGAACATACAAGCATGCAGTCAAACAAAGGTAAGGAAAAACAGTGTTCCTTCTTGGGCCCTGGTGGAGCCTCCCTGCCTGCGTTCATCAATCAATTACCCTACAGCCTTCTCTCTGCAGGCTTTGAGGTAGATTCTTAGGAATTAAATTAAGTTAAAAAAATTTTTTTTGTAGATATAAGGGACCCAAAAGAAGGCCTCTTCTGGACAACCCCCTCTGCCAAGGGCACCCTAAATAGGGTAGTGGAAACTTATCAAACACTTCCCACTGTCTGACCCTCCCAGGGGAGCTAAGACTCTGATACTCAGTGTAGAATTATAAAATTGGCTGGCTCTGCCCCCACCTGAGCCACGCCTCTGTGTCCCACAGCTATTAGGTAAATCAGGCTTCCTCAGCAGATTCGCCTCTCCCCTCAGACTGGCACCACTTCTAGACAGCTGGTTTGCTCCCAAAAAGTTTCAAGGGGGCCCAGGCAGTCAAATTGACAGGAAAAAACCCTCTCACCCTTTGCCAGGACCCTCCCACTCTCGGAGAGAATGACATTGCAATGACAGATATAGGCCAATTTATATCATCACATGACATGCAGAACTGTGTGGGAGAGAGTGTAGACTACAATATGAACTATGGTCCATGCTTATTAGCAAAGCCCCAGGATGTGTTTCTCGATTGCAATGAATGTGTCACACTAATGAAGGAGGGTTTAGGAGGTTTGGGGGGGTGGGTGGAGCATATGGGAATCCCTATATCTTTTATGTAACATTTATGTAATCTAAATTTTTTTTAATTAATTTAAAAAATAAAAAAATAAAATAATAAAAATAAATAAATAAATACTATTGTATATAGCTACTTCTGCACTTTTTTGGTTGCTGTTTGTATGTAAAATTGTTTTCCACCCATTCACATTCAGCCTCCTTGTGTCCCTGGGTCTACAGTGATTTTCTTATAGACAGCATATAAATGAGTCATATTTTCTCATCCATTCTGCCATTCTGTGCTTCTTAAAGGGAGAGTTTAATCTATTAACATTCAATGTTATTATTGTCAAAAAATTACTTACATTAGCCATATTTTCTTTAGGTTTATTTATGCCATATTTTGTTTTTATTACTCTTTTAATCTTTTCAGTTTCTCTTACCAATAACTTTTTTCCTATACTCTCCTCCAATCCTCTCTCATCTGTTTTTAATTCCTTTCAACTTGCAGAACTCCCTTTAGTATTTTTTGTAGAGCAGGATTCTTATTAACACACTCTCTTCATTTCTTTTCATCTGTGACTATTTTGAACTCTCCCTCATTTTTGAATGCCAGCTCTGCTGGATACCAAATTCTTGGCTAATAGTTTTTCGGTTTTTTGTTTTAGTATCTTAAGTATTAAAATAAATATGTCATGCCACTGCCTTCTTGCCTCCATGGTTTCAGATGAGAAATCAGCTCTTAATCTTATCAAGCTTCCTTTGTGATGGCTCTCTTTTTTTCTTGCTGCTTTCAATATTCTCTCTTTGTCTTGAGCATTGGACTATTTAACAAGTATATGTCTTGGGTAGGTGTTTTAAGATTTATACTGTTTGGGGTACACTGCACTTCCTGGGCATGTACATACATGTCCCTCAGAAGATTTGGGAGAATTTTCAGCCATTATTTCCTTCAACACTCCTTCTGTCCCCTTTGCCTTTTCTTCTCCCTCTGAGATACCTATAATGCATATATTTGTGCATTTTATTTGTCACTCAAATTCCCAAGTCCCTGCTGGATTTTTTCTATCTTTTATTCTATCTGTTCTACTCTCTGTCTGATTTCAGCTGTACTGTTTTCCACATCACTGATTATTTCCTCTCTCTGTTCAAATCTGCTGTTATGTGCTTCCAGTGTATTTTTGAATTCTTGCATTGTGCCATTCATCAACATAATATTTCTTATTTTTTATGTATGTTTACAATTTCTTCAGTGTGTTCTCCCAGTGTCTTCTTAATATCCTTGGTTGATTCTTTAAGAAGATGAACGAGATTGAAAAATCCTTTGCTACTTAAAACAAAAAAAGAGAGAGAAGATGAAAGTAAATAAAATCAGAAATGAGATGGGGGCATTAACACTGACCCAGCAGAAATTGTAATACCAAAAGAGAATACCATTAACAACTTTATGCCAACATAGGTGACAATATTAATGAAATGAATGATTTCTAGAAACCAATGAACAACCCACACTGATCATATAAGAAACTGAAGACCTCAGCAAGCCAACTATAATTTTAAAAAAATGAAACTGTCATCAGAACCCTCCCCAAAATGAAAGGCCCAAGACCAGATGGCTTCACAGTTACTCTTACCAATCATTCAAAAATGATTTGCTCAACCTTTTCCAAAAATTTTTACAGGAAGGAATGCTGCAAAATTCAGTCTCTGAAGGCAACATCACCTTAATACTAAAGCCAAATAGAAATATTATGAAAAAAGAAAATTATAGACCAATATCTCTAATGAATATAGATGCAAAAATCTTCAACAAAATACTTCCTAACTAAATTCAAAAGCACATTAAAATTCCACACCATGATCATATGTTTTTTATTTTGAGGTAGAGGTGCCAGGGATTGAAACCAGGACCCCATATGTGGGAAGTTGGCATTGAAACACTGAGACATATTGGCTCCCCTGAGTTAGTTTTTTCATTTTTTTACTTATTGTTTGTTTTTGCTTTCATGAGGCACCAGGAACTGAACACAGGACTTCCCATGTAGGAAGCAGGTGCTTATCCTCTTGAGCAACATCCACTCCATCATCATATGGGTTTTATAACAGGTAAGCAAGGATGGTTCAACATAAGAAAATCAATCAGTTTAATATACCACATTAATAAATTGAAGAAAAAAATCACTTGATTATCTCAAATGACCCAGAAAAGACAATTCACAAAATATAACTTCCTTTCCTCATAAAAAACTCTCTGGAACATAGCAATAGAAAACTTTCTCAATATGATCAAGATCACATATGAAAAACCCATGACTAACATTGTACTGAGTGGTGAAATACCATTTTCCCAATGAGATCAGGAATGAAAACAAGGATGTCCACTATTTCTGCTGTTATTGAATATTGTGCTTGAAGTTCTAGCTAGAGCAATTAGGCAACTATAAGATATAAAAGGCACCCAAATAGGAAAGGAAGAAGTAAAACTTCCACTATTTCCTCATGATATGATCCTATTTTAGAAAATCCTAAAAAATTCACAACAAAACTACTAGAACTAATAGTAACTTCAGCAAAGTGACAGAATACAAGATTAATATGCAAAAAACCAATAGACTTTCTATACACTACTAAGGAGCAAACTAAAGAGGAAGTTAGGGGAAAAGTTCCATTTATAATATTTACCAAAATAATCAAATATTTAGGAATAAACAAACAAGGACATAAAGGGCCTATATTCAGAAAATTATAAGACATTTTTAAAAGAAACCAAGGAAGACATCAATAAATTGAAGGACATTCTGTGTTCATGTGTTGGAAAACTAAATATCACTAAGATGTCAATTTTACCCAAACTGATCTATAAATATAATGCAATCCTGATACAAATTCAAACAGCCTTTTTTGTAAAACTGGAAAAGCCAATTATCAAATTTATGTGGAAGGACATGGGCCCCTGAATAACAAAACAATATTAAAAAAGAAGAATGAAGTTGGAGGATTCTCATTTCCTGAATTTAAAACAAATTATTTACCTAAAGTGGTAATAAACAGCATGTACAGGTATAAAGATAGATTGATTGATGGGACTGAATTAAGAGTTCAAAATAGACCCTCACATCTTGGCCAAATGATTTTTTACAAGGCTGTGAAACCAATCCAGCTTAGGTAGAACAGCCTCTTCAACAAATGGTCCTGTAAAAACTGAATACCCATATCTCAAAGAAAGAAAAGGATCTCTATCTCATACTTCATTAACTTAAATTAACTCAAAATAGGTCAAGAACCTAAATGTAAAAATCTAGAACAATAAAATGTAGGGAAACAACTTTAAGATCTTGTGGTAGGTGGTAGTTTCTTGGCCCTTACACCCAAAACACAAGCAATGAAAGAAAAAATAGATAAGACTTAGGACTTCCTCAAATGAAACACTTTTCTTTTTCAAACAATTTTTTTAAAAGGTGAAAAGGCAGACTATTCAATGGGAGGAAATCTTCAGTAACCACATGGGGTTTTATTTCCGTGTTATATAACAGAAAGACAAACAACCTAATTAAAAAATGGACAAAAGACTTGAATAGACATTTTTCCAAAGAGGAAATACACATGGTCAAAATAGCTCATGAAAAGATGCTCAGGATTACTTGCTATTTTGGCATTTCCCTAAATGCCAAAAAAAAAAAAAAAAAAATACAATGAGATAGCCTTTCTTGCCTTACAGAATGACAATTACTTTTTAAAAAACCAGAAAACTACGGATGCTGGAGAGGATGTGGAGAAATATGAACACTAATTCACTGTTGGTAGGAATGTAAATGGTGTTGCCTCTGCAAAGGATGATTTGGTAGTCCCTCAGGAAGTTAAATATAGAACTGCCCTATGATCCAACAATCCTACTACTAGGAATATATACAGAAGGACTGAAAGCAAGGATGCTAACAGATATTTGCACACCCATGTTCATAGTAGCATTATTGACCATTGCTAAAAGATGGAAACAATTTAAATGTCAACCAACCAATGAATGGATAAAAAAATGTGGTATATACATATTCTGGAATACTATTCAGGTGTAAGAAGAAATGAAATCAAGATGCATGTGGCATCAAGGATTAACCTTGAGGATATTGAGTGAAATAAGACAGAAACAAAAGGATGAATATTGTGTGTTCTCATTGATATCGATTAAATAGGATTTAGTAAGTTTATAAAATTATACTACAGAGTATAAGTTAGTAGGAGACAGAATGCCGGTTAAAAAGGTGGAGATGATACTGAATGTATGTAAAATATTTAATAACATCAATTGTAAATATGCTGTAGTGGAAAGAGTTGATATTAGCACATTATAATGGCTATTATGCACACTGCTTATTTATAACCTGGGATTGTAGTTGAAAGATGTAGTCTAGGGAGGTTAATGTTAATTGAAAGACAGCATAAGGAAAAACTAGGGATAGTATAACATAGTGATTTTGATGGTAGATGAGGATTGTGGTTAATACTATAAATACAAGAATGTTCTTCCACTACAAGGTGTTAAGAAATTGGTGATAATTAGGAAAAATACAACTAATATAATTTATAGCCTATTTTTACCATAACATTGTAATATTTTTCTAGAAATGGCAAAGAAGGTACTATATCAAAGTTAAAGGTTAAAAAAAATGGGTTTAGTTTTATGAGATATGAATATAATTAAATATTGTTTTCTTCAATTTCTTCATTAAGAAGTAAACGTTGGTCATGACATTTAACCAATCTCTAATCACTCATGTATTTTTCGTTTTTTTTTAAACAGGCTAAAAATAGTTTATTTCAAAGGTTGTGGCAGAATTAACTAAAATTAGGTCTTTTCCATCTCTGGACCTAGAAATGAACCTTCAACAATCATGAAGCACACAACCCACTGTCCACATTTTCTCCTTCCGTTTAGTTGGTCAGAATGTATCTAATTATTAAAATCTTCAGGAAAATAAGCCCACTGTCCAAGAGACTCAAGTAATGGAATTCCTTTTCTTTCCGGCTAATATTCAAACGTAAAACCAATACTACTACTACTAATAATAACAATGACCGCTCACCAATTATTTTATTCAATACACTGGAACCCACCAAAGAGGACCACCATCCTCTTTCAGGAAGCTAACAGGTAGGCAGTCACTAGGTTTCCACCTGGAAAATCAAGCATCTGAGCACCAAGAGAAGGACAGGGTCACAGGGCAGGGCCAAGGCAAGGTACTAGATCTAAGGGCGGCCCCACCCATGGAACTACCAGGGAGCAGAGGGAAGAGAGCAATCCTTTCATCCTAAGCACTTCCCCAGCCATGTTCCTCGTCCAGCCGGGCTTGAGCCACCGCCCAGTAAGAATCCAAGCTTAGAGAATGTCCAAGGATCAAGACCCAGGCACCGGCTCCGCCCCTTAGCCAGAGAGGAGGCGAGGCTGGAACCAGTAATGGCGCCCACCGACTAGACTTCCCCGCCGTTTCCCGCAGAGGTGAGAGTCGCTCAGAGGAGCCCAGCGCCCACCCGCCCTCCCTCCTGCCAAGGCCGGGGCCAGAGGGCCACAGCCCGCTGCATCCGTTTGGAGCGTGAGGGGCATGAAGGTCACCAGTCACAGGAGGCCCCAGCGAAGGGCAGCAATACTTTTGGCCTCACAGTCAGCACAGTACCTGTCCTCCTCACTCAGCAGCTTGGAGAGAATGAGCTAGTGCTGTTCGTTCATCTTCTGAGCCTTCTCCCAGCAGGAGCACCATCTCCGCGGCTGGACAAGACACCGGAGACAGCTAAGAAGGCCGCAGATTGAGGACGGGTCAGGCAGAGTGAAGGAACCTGGCGCCGCTGAGCCTGCGGGAGGACTCAGCACAAGAAGTGGTGGCGGCGCGGTGGCTGGAAGAGGAGGAGCAGGGCGGTGGTTGTGGCAGTGCAGACCTGTCATGCCTCCTCGCCCTGCCCTGCCTGCCCGCCAGCTGTGCCAGAGCCCTCAGGAGAGGGGGCGGGAGCCATTTATGTATCTTTCTTAACACTGGAGAAACAATTGACTTTCTTTTTAGGATTGAAAAAGATAAATATGACTGGACAGAAATTTTTTAGATTAATGCTTCCATAATTTGTTAAGCTGCCTTTTGGCTATCAATTTATTTTTTGAAGTTGAGAAAAAATTAGAAAAAAAAAATCAATGAGGGAGTCATGTAGCTCAAGTGGCTGAACTCCCGCTTCCCAAGTACGTGATCCTGGGTACAATCTCCGGTATTTCTTTTTTAAAAAATTCAATGGTGGAGGGGTAACGTCATCAACAGAGCGAATCCATACCCTGAAAAAGACTCCCCAGGTCCTAGAACTCCACAAATGCTGAACTGAAAGAGAAAAATATCAGGTAGGAAAATTCCATCCAGGACCTACTTGTCCTCTTCTTTTCCCACTCAATGAGTCCCTTGCAAAGCTTGGGAGTTCTTCAGAGGCAGCAAGCAGCCTGGATCCCTCTGACCAGGAAAACAGATTTTAGAGGAACTCATGGCAGTGAGGTAGACTCCACCTCCACACATATCCAAGAACAGAGACAGAAGCCCACAGAAACCCAAGGCTGAAAACAAGCTGCTAAGGAATGCTGAAAAGGAAAGGGCTCCCATTTTAGGGGGTGGGGAGTAAAAATCACAGCAGAATGGCTGTGGCAGAGTTGTACACTTACTCAATCCAGTTACTGTTAGTGGAATTTCTTAAATGCAGAATGTACTTTTCTGGGGGTCACACCTTTCTGGAATGATGCTGTTTGATTCTCAGAGGCAGCATAACCTAGCAGGGAAGAAACCTTTGGCAGAAAAACCTCACAGAGAAAAATGGAGGAGAATGGTTGAACTGAACTGCTGCTAGACTGGGCAGTCCCAGAAATGAAAAGTGTAAGGAAAATGGGGCACTGTGTGAGGAAGAGGATGTAAACAAATCATAGGAGCTGGGGCCAAAATTCTACACAAAAAAACAAACAGAACAGATCAAGATTCCAAGGAAATAACCTGGCAAGTTATGGCAGGTTGTTATGTTTCAGTTTCTGGGGAAAGGAGCACTTAGAAGAGGTGGTAACTAAGTTAAGCTTCAGTTTGCTGATGCAGGGCTTAGCACGGCAAACTCCATCTAGGGCCTACTTAATTTATTTAATAATTTTTCCCAGTTTGATCTGGCTCTTAGTCATTGAGTGTAGTGATGAAAATTTAAGTTGTTGAGCCCACTTTCAGTTACTGCCTAAGGTCTTGGGGTAGAATTTGAAGCTTGTTTTCATGTTGGGCCCACAGATGATCATGATGTCAGTTTTTCCATGATCATCATTTTTATGTCATCCAGACAGAGAAACCATTTCTTGGGTCACAAGTGGCTGGAGACACACATACAAAACACTTGAGAGAAATCAGTACACCAAGAAGACTATATAATGATTACTATTAGTGATTAAAGGCCCAAATACCCACCTCAAAATATACTCCTAAGCCCAGGACCCAGGATTTGACCCAACTGAAATCAACATGATCAAATCAGGGCGTTGAGGAAGGCCTTACCTGTTTAAACCATGTGGTCTATTTAATTATTTCATGAGATTGTGTCTCAACTTCCAAAGAAGTATGTACCCAGGTACAACAGGTGATGCTGGCAATGGCAAAAATGCCTCCTTGTTTCAGCTAAAAAGTAATAAGTTTGGCAATGCTATTGTCTAAAACGTTTTATAATTCTAATGACTTGCTGTGCAGCCATAGCCCTAGCAGTAGATTCAATAATTTCTCCTATTGTAATTGATAAATATCTAATCCCGTTTTCATTTGTGTTAATCCCAAGCCAATGTAGCAGCAATCTGCCAAAAGAGACAAATCCAGAAGCATTAATTCCCTGGGTAAATCTTGTTTTGGCTGAGATTGTAGCTTGAGGGGAGTAGTCCAGTGAGAATTCTCAGATTTATTATAAATTCTGAAGGGACTGTGAGGAGACCAAGTGCACATTGTCCAGATATTTATCAGTTCTTAATGTAATTTATTGCCGAGGCAAATATCTTATAAAATTTCCACAATGAAAGTATTGCCTATCAGAATAATGTAACTACAGTCAAGGTGATGTTGTTTAAAAATAGATTACTAGGAATACTATCATTTGTCCTTAGTATCCAAGGGTCTGTAGTATTGGGAGTTCAAGTGAAGAGCTGACAAGAATTTATTTGTGTTGTGAATATTTTGCCAATCCAGTACCTTAAACCTGAAAGTGGACAGGCACTTAAGTTACTTAAGGTAACTTGTTTGTGGAGACATGTTACTTAAGGTAACTTGTTTGTGGAGACATGTGGACTGTTATATTAAGTTTTCCAAACTCTTCTATGATATATTTATAATTCTATCAATGAGTTGTGTCTATAGTGTTGTTGATACTGAGCAAAAAGTTTCTTTCCTCCCGGTACACTTTATATTTTTTTAAAAAGACACTTAGATTACACAAATATTACACAAAAAATATAGGGATTCCCATATGCCCCACTCCCCACACCTCCCACACCCTTCTACATAAGCTACATTCTTCATTAGTGTGGCACATTCGTTGCAAATGAGAAATGCATCCTCGGGCATTGCCACTGAGCCTGGACCATATTTCACATTGTAGTTTACACTCTATCCCACACAATTCTTCAGGCTATGGGAAGATATATAATGACATACCTGGCATTGCAATGCCACTCAGGACAATTCCCAAATCCTGAAGGAAAAAAAAAACCCACATTACACCCAACTTTCCCTACCCCCATAGCCTCCAGTGGCCACTGCCTTCACATCAATGCTGTAATTTCTTCCATTGCTAGAAAAAAAATCTATTGTAAAATACCAATAAGTCCAATCTAGTGCATAGGTCATTCCCCAGTCCTGAGGATTCTGGGATGGTGATGTCCACTCCACCTCTAATTGAGAGGATGCTTTGATCCCATACAGCCAATGGATGGGAATCTCTTGCTTGCAGTTGTAGGCATTCTCATTTCCTTGGTATGGTGGTTGTCAATCCTCACCTCATTATTAGTTGTCCTAGGTGAGTCTAATGAACTGGAGAGTAGATGTTCAACTCTACTGAGGTTCAGATCCCAGCTGGCACATGGACAACCCAAAGATTCAAGTCTCTCCTTCCAATACATTTTAAAGACTAATTCCTGAGATACTGTGGTTCCAAGTGAAAAAGTTTATTTTCTAGGCTAGCAAAGAGATTGTTGATATAGCAAGGGCCAAAAAATCTGCCTTCTTGATTGTGAGGAGTTTAGGGTTTTTATGGATTCAAACAGGGGAGGATAGAGTGGTTACAAAAACAATAGTAAATATACACAAGCTAGTTTTCAAATAACCATAAACAAATGTAAGTTTAGTCTAGAAGAAACAACACAATAGTAAGTATACACAAGGGTGAGTCTAGTTTGCAACAACCATAGAGAAGAGTGAGGTTGATCTAGGCAGTTTCAGTAATTTCAGGTATGAGCTTCGTGCTATTCTACAATATACTGAAAAAAAAAAAAAAGGAAAAAATCATCTATGTAATGATTCAGTAATCATAAACTTTTGTTAATTCTTAGTTTTTGGTTACAAGGTTACAGTTCCAAGAAAGCTTAAATCAGAGCTTGGGTCTAGTATTCATATTTGATATGAAACAAATGGTGTTGTCTGATCCAAATAGACTAAAGCATTTGGGATAAGAAAGAAATTTGTTTTGGGTAGAACAATGTGGTCCTTTCAATGTGCATGGATCAAGGTTTATGGTGACAATTCCAACAGTCTGTAAGGTTACCTTCCTTTGAAATGTCCTTGGAGAGGCAGACAAAGGCATTTTCTTTCCAGGCCAATGCAAGGACAAGGCATAGGGAAATATAAAGGTTTTACGCATTATAAGTATTAGTAAGGTAGAGACTATGTGAGGACTTGTTTATGTTAGGACTTAATCTGTCACCTTGGGAAAAAGTAGTCTACTTTGTGATATTTCTACTTCCCTTTCTGGCTCATTTGATTTTTAAGTCACCATAATTAATATCCAAGGATACTTTGTCATTGTAATGGAAAGAAAATCAAATACTAGTTTTGCATGAAGATACTGTATGACAAAAAAACTCTTAAAAATCTTAAAAACCTATCAAATGTTAATCACCCTTGACTGATAAAATACCTTTTCTGAAAACCTTCTACAACTTTCTATATCTATTCAGATTGTTCTACATATTCTTGTTTCTCATTCTGTAACATGTCATTTTACTTTAAGACAAAACTATTTTCCATTCCCTTAAAACACATCCTGCATACCTTACATATTTGTTATCAGAAAGATCTTATAAGCTGTCTTCAACTCAACATCCTTCAAAACTCAGTTTACATTTTTGATCATCTTAAGGATCTAGTAGATATAACTGTATTATTTTATTACAACACTGCATAAATTTAGGAAGAACACACCAAACTAGAATAAAATTGTATGCTTATATTCTACTTAGTATTGATATTCCCAAAGACATAGCTATTTTTATTTAGTTAATATTTAATCAGTCCTATTTGCCTAGGATTTACCTGCATTATGTGAACTTTCATTATTTTCAAAAATTTAGATTTACTTCTATGTGTTCTCTGTTTTCATTCTAAATATTAGAAGTTTGTTTTCCTTAATTTCTGGAACTATAGGAGTATTAATTCATATATAATTGCTTATTTATCTTTAAGCCAACTTGAATAGAGCTCTTTAAAGGAATTTCATAAGTTACTTTGGTAATATCACTAAGAGATACAAAAATGTCATACATCAAACAGAAGGACAGATACAAATAGAGAACTTATATCTTCAATTAAAATAATTTAGCTATTTGTCAGACACAAAATCATAGAAATAAAGAAAACATAGAAATCCTATAAGCCTACAATTTCTCATTTGTTCTTTGCCAACAGTCCTTTAATGAAACTATTTTTGAGTCTTGCAATATCTCACTAAATTCTGAGTATTAATTAAAATAGGCATTCATCCAGCTGTTTAGTTTTGGAACTCTTTTTCTAGAATGATGAGTAATTTTGTCTAATTAGATATTTCCCAAAATGGACATGGAAATTCCAGGTTGTCTTTGGTAAGATTTTGCCATTTTGTTAGATTGATACAGCTTCCAGCCCCCTAAATTTTGAACATGTAATATGACAGAGTGCCAGAGTATAGAGAATCAGTTTTAAATAAAGATGAGGATTCTATCTTTATCATTTCACTTCTTACCTTGTGCACAGGACAAAGAAATCAGAAGTAGCAGAAATGAAAATGTTTTGTACCAATAATCTAGGGACTCAGCCAAAAATTTGAACTTTCTCATCAATAAGATTTACCCACTAACCTTTGCACTGGCAGCTAGTGAGATCACAAAACACAAAAATAGTGGAGCTCAGATCTAAGAGGGGACTCATCCAGTAACTTGGAGATGGTGGTGAGAAAAGAAAACACTAAGGATTCAACAGGCACTTTTGTCTGTTTTTCTTCTTGTCTCCAGAGTCAATAGCAGTCACCTTTGAATCCTCTCCTCATAGCAAAAACTGCCAGGAAAAAAAATCCAAAGGAAATTAATTTTAAGGATCTCATAGCTTTTTTTTTTTTTTTTTTTTTCTTTTAAGTGGCTTTATTTTTTTTTATTTTTTTTTTTGAGGTAGAATTCATTTTATTTACATGTAGAAGGAGAAGTTGATGATCTTTTTTATGAAAATTACAAACCTTTATGTTCAACCATGTGAAATTGCCAATATTCCAGCATTTTTGCCTACAAAAACGGCAATGCCAAATGATTCAACATAATATAAAATACTCATATACACATCATCCAAATTCAGTAATTATCAAGATTTGCCTCACTTGATGCATTGCTCCCTTCTTTCCCTTTTTCTTTCTATTTTCTAAAAATTGCTGAGTAGGTTTTTTTTTTTTTTTTTTTTTAAAGATTTACTTTATTTATTTATTTCTCCCCACCCCTTTATTGTTTTTTTCATTTGCTGTGTCTGTTTGTTGTGTGCTGGTCTTTTTTTTAGGAGGCATGGGGAACTGAACCTGGGACTTCCCATGTGGGAGGGAGGTGGTTAATCGCTTGAGCCACCTCTACTCCCTGCTGGACTTAAAAGACGCTTAAGAACCACAACCACCAAAGGCAATGTTAGACCTTGTTTAGGAACCTCATGCTATTTTTAAAAAAACAGAGAAATATGAATGTGGACTGGGTATTTGATGATACTGAGGAATTATTGTTAATTAAGTATGATAATGATATTGCAGTTATATCAGAAAATGCCCATTTTTTTTTTTTTTTTTTTTTAGAGATATATGTAAAGTGTATAGAGGTAAAATGACTTGAGGTCTAGGATTTACTTTAAAACTACTCAGCAATTGGGAAGCGGATGTGGCTCAAGTGATTGAGCTTCCACCTACCATATGGGAGGTCTAGGTTTGGTTCCCAGTGCCTCCTAGAGAAGACAAGCAAGACAGCTAGCTGACAGAACAGGCTGGCACGGTGAGCTGACGCAACAAGATGACGTAACAAGAGACACATAGAGGAAAACATAATAATAATCTCATAGCTTTTTAAAGAAATTCATGAATCAGACAACATACAATCCCTAAAATGGAAGGGAACTTAGAAAAGTGAGAGCAAAAAGGCTTCTGTAAATAGGGCAAGGTAGTCTTAAAGAAAATAATCTTATTTATTGACACAGGATAGCTTTCCTTACTTGACTTAGCCTTGATTTAGAGGAACAAAGGTACAGAAGACAAGGGGAACAGTTGAGTTAGATTGGTTGTTCTCAGGATTCAAGTTCTGTGATAGGAGCACTTACAGAGACAGGAACTTAGTTAAGCTTTGGTTTCCTGATATGGGGCCTAGAATGAAGGACTCAGGCCCATGTAACTTATATATCATCTCATAGGCTTGTGTCACTTCCTACTTTGACAATAAAAATCTTTACAACATTCTCAAAAGATATTCTAATTTCCACAGTTATTCATCAAAGCATATATTAAAATACCACATTCTGAAAACAAACTACCTTTAAAGAGCTTATGGAACCAACATAAAAATGTCTCATATAATAGGATGGAGGAAAACCTCAAAAATTTGAAAGGGATAACCAATATTCCCTCTTCAAAATAAAATAAAGCCAGAAAATAATGAGAAACATGGAAAATATAATCTTTGAACTGAAAATTAAGGGGGAAATCTCTTATAAATAATCTTGGCACAAATAAAAAGTACATTTGTAAAATAAAAATAATACTTGAATACATTACATAAAATTACCAGTCACAAATCTAAACCAATATTCTTAAGATAATTATTGTTCTTTTATTGTGTAAAAGACTTATGTAAATTAAAATAAATGATTAATTGATATAAGTACCTATTTAAAAAGTTAAAAGAAATAAAATTAAATATTATTTGGATGGAGACATATGACTTAATAGAGAAGCAAAAACAATTCGTCTATAAATGGAAAAATAAAAGAAATATCTAAGATTCAGATGAACATTCCTAATAGTTCTTTCTGCAATGAAAATTGTGTTCTAAATCTCCATAGTCCATTACAGAAGCCACTAGCCACACATAGCTATTGCACACTTGAAATTTGGTTAATGTTACTAAAGCACTGAATTTTTTGTGTTATTTAAATATGATTAATTTAAATTTAATAGTCACATGTGTTTTATCACTTATTGTATTGAACGGAAAAACCTAGAATCTTGAACAACACAATTAAAAGTAATGAAATACATTCAAAATAATGATGAATAAGGGACACAATTAGTCAAAAATAGTAAATGAGAATGGTGAGGCAAGAGTGAATACAATAAAATGGAAGATATTTCTTTGGAATAACAAAAGTCTAAATATAATCAGGACTTACAAAAGTGCAAGTAAGTGTAAATGTGGCCTGCTCACATCAATTGTTTGAAGAACTCACCAGAACTCCAAAATTGGAAGAAATGGTGAGGTCAACTAGGAACTGAAACAAGTTCCAAAAGAAAGCAGCACTTTCCTCTCTTCCCAAATTCCTGCCCTGTCCAATTTCTTCTTCTTAAGGTGAATATAACCTCTATTTTTGCCTACCTTTATAAAACAGTCCAACCACATAAGGACTATATTCCAGGGGGTCAGACACTGATGCCCCAGATGATAAAACTAGTCAGTCCTTCATTCTATGGGACACACACTGTTCGTTTTCAGTGGATTTACCAGCTAAGTTCAAAATTATAACTCTCAGCTGATGTTGGATATGTAAAGCTATTGTGAGGAGAAATTATGAATATTCATTCATTTCTATATTTATTCAGAATTTCTTTTGATTGCATTATGTTTACTAAGAAATATTCCAGGTCCTGGAGATTCATTAGGGATCCTAACACACTGGTTCTCTATAGACAAAAGGTTGGAATTCTCTGAAATAAATTTGTAAAAAAAAATAAATGGAAGATGAATAAATAACATTTCAATAGGCCTAATGATGTGACAAAAATTCAACAGGTTACTGGGATGAAGAATGGAGGATGGGAGTGGTACAGCAGAAGCTACATAGTACTCTCTAGAATAGGATAAAACTGTTAATAATTATCTGAAAGAATATTATAAGCCAATTTTATACTTGTTTTGATAAGGGGAAATTATGCAAATACTATAGTACATAACACAGTGCAGGACATAATCTTATTTCCATATGATTCACAATTGTACAAATATTTGAGAGGAATTCAAGGATTTCCTTTTGATTTGCCACTTTTTATTTTACTATGACTATGGTATCATTTATGCATAAAAAAGTAATATGAGAAAATAAATGTTAATTAAAATTTAAAACACAATGTTTATATTCAGATTTATACATTAAAATGTATATCCTTTATATTCTAGAGAAAATTGGATTTCTTTGAATAAAATCTCAGGCATTTTCTATACTTGACATTATCTGTACATTTTTTGTTGAGGTGAAATTCACATAACATAAAATTATCCATATTAAAATACAGTCAGTGACATTTAGTACATTGACCATGTTGTGCATCAGCTTTATCTAATTTCAGAACATTTTTATCAACTCCAAAGGAAAACTCATACACAAAAGGAGTTATTCCACATACCCTATTCCACTCAATCCCTGTCAACCATTAATCACCTTTCTGTCTCTATTGATTTGCCTATTCTGGATATTACACATAAGTGGGAACTTTTAAAACTATGACATTTTGTATCTGGCTTAAGTTTTGAAAACACTTAGCATGCTTTGAAGACTTTTCCATGGTATAGCTTGTACCATTACTTCATTCCATTTTATGACTTAACAAAATTCCAATGTATGGATATTACACATTTTGGTTATTCATTTATTAGGTGATAGATGTTTGGGTTGTTTCTACCTGTTATTTTAAATATTGCTAATTTGAATATTTGTATTCAATTATTTGAATATCTTTCTTCAATTTTGGCAATAAATATCAAGGAAGAGAATTACCAGATCATCAGCTAATTCTGTGTATATCTTATTGGGGATCTGCATAAATATTTTCCAAGTGGTTGCACCATTGTACATACCTACCAACTATGTATAAAGATTCCAATTTCTCCATGTCCTCACCAACAGTTACTTTAGACTTTCAAAAATATATAACCATCTGAGCAGGTTTGAAGAGATGTCATATTGTGGTGTTGATTTGCATATCCCTAATAACTAAAGATGTTGAGCGTTATTTCTTGTGTTCATTAGCCAATTGCATATATCCCTTAAAAATATCTATTCAAATACTTTGTCCATTTTCAATTAGATTATTTGTCTTTATGTTAAAGGGTAAGGGATTTTAAAAATATACGTTCTGTATATTAGTCACTTCTCAGATATATGATTGGAAATTATTTTCTCTCTGTAAGTTATCTTTTCTCTTTTTTGGGAGGGTCCTTTGATGAAAAACTTTGTAATTTTTGTGAAATACAATTTCTCTACTTTTTTATTTCTAGTGATTTTAATGTCATATCTAAGCATCAATTGCTACATTCAATTTAATGAAGACTTATCACTGTATTTACTTGGAAGAGTGCTATAGTTTTGCTCTTTCATTTACTTCTTTAAATGACTTAATTTTTGTAAATATTTTAAGGTAAGGATCAAAATTCACACTTTGCTGATGCATATCCAGTTGTTCCTCCACCATATAGTGAAGACACTGTTCTTTCCTGAGTGCAAGACCTTCGTGCCATGTACATTGAAAATTAATTGTCCATAGATATATAGTTTTATTTCTGAAGCATCAATTCTATTCCATTGTAGATGTTTACTTTTATGCTACTATCCCACTATTTTAATAACTGCATTAAACTGTATTGTGCTTTGAAATATAGAATTAGATATCTTCTAGTTTTGTTCTTTTTCAGTATCATTTTATCTATTCAGGGTGTAATTATAATTCCATTATTTCAAGAGTAAGCTCTTACATTTATTTTTTTTTAACAAATAAACTTTATTTATACATATTAATAAAGCATACAATTCATCTGAAGTGTACAATCAATGGTAATGGTATAATATATAGTTGTGCATTCATCACATCAATCATTATTAGAGCATTTTCATTGAGAGGTGAAGAATTTCCTTGTTTGTCATTTTTTGTTTATTATTATTGCATTTATTTTTTTAAATGGACTATGAAATTTTGATAGGCATTTGTTGTATCTCTAAATGTTTTGGAGAGAATTACCACCTTTATTATATTAAATCTATAATTCCATTAAATAAGATGTCTTTCCATTCATTTAGTTCCTCTTTAATTTCTTTCAGCAATATTTTATAGAAATCAGTATACAACTCATGCATACCTTGGTTAAAATTATTCATAGCAGGGAAGCGGATGTATCTCAAGTGTTTGAGCACCTGCTTCCCACAGGGGACATCCTGGGTTTGGTCCCCAGTGCCTTCTAAAAATAAACAACAAGCAAACAAACAAGGGAACCAACTCAAAGGACCCAATGTGCCACCTTTCCACATATAAGGTCCTAGGATTATTCTCTGGTCCTGATACCATTAAAAAAATTATTCATAGCAATTTTACTATTTTTGATGCCTCTGAAAATTAATTGCTTTCTTAATTTTCTTTTTGGATCCCTCACATTTTGTTTGCCTAAATACAACTAACTTATGCACATTAATCTTTTACCCTGCAACATTACTGCATTTATTTATTACCTCTAATACAGTATGTGTGTGCATGAGTGTAAATAGCCATATTTGTGTGGCTGCTATAGAAGTTTTCTATATATAAGATCATGTCACACAGAATAGAGATAATTTTACTTCTTTTTCTAAAATATATTTTTATTAGAGTTTATGAAATTATAAAATGATCATGTGTAGAATTCCCATTCCACAACCCTCCACTAATACACTACATTGTTGTCTTAGTCAGCCAAAGGGGTGCTGATTCAAAGTACAAGAAAGATGTTGGCTTTTCTAAAGGGTCTTTATTTGGGGTCAAAGCTTATAGTCACAAGGCCCTAAAGAGTCCAACTCAAAGTTTCTTTCTCACCACACTGTTGCCATGTGTTAAAACAAGATGGCAGGTGATGTCAGTAAGGGTTCAGCCTTCCTTCTTCCTTTTAAGGCCCCATAGTCCAACTTCATGCAATCTCAGCTGTAGGCTGGTATAAGGCTCATCTCTCAGGGATTATCAGCTTCTCTGTTCCCTTCAGCTGAAAACTATCAGGCTCATCTCTCTTTCTGGGGCCTCTGCCATGTCAATGAATCGGTCTCTCTTCCTCTGTGTTCTTCTATATGAATCTACTTCTGTGTAAGAGTCTGTTTTATCAGCCTACCAAGGGGGCAGGGACTCAACCCTGCATGCCCTAATGACATGGCCAAATCAAAGACCAAATCTTAGCCTAAGTTAATCAAATCCATCTCAGCTGAATCCAATACAAAGGGTATCATACTCAGAGGAACAGACCACTTTACAAAGAGAATCCATGATCATTTTTGGGTTTCATAAATGATATCAAACTGCCACAATTGTTATAATATTTGTTATAAATTATGAGTTAATGTCATCAGAATATTACCACTAACTGTGGTCTATAGAATACATTTTGTATATGTTTTCCAGCTCCCATATTATTAAGAGTATATCTTTGTATTGATGAAAGAATATTAAAGTATTGCTGTTAACAATAGTCCATAGGTTTCACTGTTTTTATTTTTCCCATGATTCTCCACATTCTTACCACCTTGCAACAATGATGTATATTTGTTCTATTTCCTAGAAGGACATTTTGTGTTTGTACTATTAACCACCATCATTCTCATCCACCTCTGGATTCACTATGGTATTCAGTCCCTAGATTTTTCTAGAGCTTTCTTTCAATTTACATTTACATTCTGAGATGGCTCTTTTCAGCCAAAATCCCATATATAGGCCAACTGCAGTAGTTCTACTCACTATAATGTGTTACCATCAACTCTATTTTCACACATTTACCGTCATGTTAATTAAAACTTCCACATACATTAAGCATCCATACACCTTTTCAGCCCTCCTCTAATTTCCTAACAAACTTTACTCTAGGTTTTAACTCCAAGAATTTATTCTTCATATTTAATTTATATTAGTGAGACCATACAATATTTGCCCTTTGGATCTGGCTTATTTCACATGTTATCATGTGTCCCAATTTCATTTTTTCTTACAGCAGTCTAGAATTCCATCAAATGTATATACCACAATTTCTTTGTCCATTCATTGATTGATTGACATGTGGGTTGCTTCCATTTTTTTTTTTTTTTTTTTTGGCAATTGTGAATAATGTCACTATGAAAATCAGTGTGTAAATGTCTTTTGGCATCACCGTTTTCAGTTCTTCTGGATATATTCCTAGTAGAGAAATTGCTAGGCCATCTGGCAAATCTATATTTATCTTACTAAGGAACAGCAAACTGTCTTCCACAGAGGCTGCACCATTTTACAATCGCAACAGTGAAGGAGTGTTCCTGTTCCTCTACATCCTTTCCAGCATTTATTGTTTTCTGTTTTTAAATAATGGCCATTCTTTGTCGTGTGAGATGATATCTCATTGACATTTCAATTTGCATTTCCCTAATATCTAGTGATATTGAACATTTTTTCATGTGCATTTTGGCCATTTGTATTTTCTCCTTGGTGAAATGTCTATTTAAGTCTTTTTGTTTGTTTGTTTTTTTTGTTGTTGTTGTTGTTAGAATACAATTTTTTATTTTTTATTTATTTTTTAAACAAATCTATTTTATTGGTACATATTAATAAAGCATACAATACATTCAATGTGTACAATAATAGTATTTGGTATAATCTCATAGTTGTGAATTCATCATTTCAATCATTATTAGAGTATTTTCATTATTTCAATAATAATAGTAAACAAACGCCAGTGGCCACTTGACACTTTTGGGGCAGGGAGGGGATGAGTAGTTCTATTTAAGTCTTTTACCCATTTTAAAAATTGGATTCCTTGCTCTTTTGTTGTTGAGTTGTATGATATTTTTATATAGAATGGAAATTAAAATTTTATAAGGTATGTGGTTTCCAAATATGTTTTCCCTTTGAATTGTGCTCTTATTCACTTTATTGGCAAAGTTCTTTGAATCGCAAGTGTTTAAGTTTGTGGAGGTCCCATTTATCTTGTTTTCTTTCATTGCTTATGCTTTTGGTGTAAGGTTAAAGAATCCACCTCCTACCACCAGGTCTTGAAGAAGTTTTCCTACATTTTCTTATATGAGCTTTATGCTTCTAGCTCTTATATTTAGGTCTTTGATCTTTTTTAGCTAATTGTTGTATAAGGTGTGAGATAGGGGTCTTCTTTCTTTTGGCTATGTATTTTCAGTTCTCCCAGCACCGTTTGTTGAGTAGACTATTCTGCCCCAGCTGGGTGGGTTTGATAGCCTTGTCAAAAAATCACTTGACTGTAGATGTGATTGTCAGTTTCTGAGCCACCCATTTGGTTCTTGGTCTGTGTGTCTATCTTCATGCCTGTACCATGATTCTTACAACTGTAGCTGAGTAATATGATTTAAAGTCTGGAAGTGAAAATCTTCAAACTTCACTTCTCATTTTTAAGATGATTCTGGCTATTTGAGGCCCCTTATCCTTCCAAATAAATTTGATAGTTGTGTTTTCCATTTGCTTACAAAATGCTGATGGAATTTTTATCAGTGTTGATTTGAATATGTATATAAATTTTGGTAGAAATGACTTCTTAATGATAGTTTTCTAATTCATGAACATAGAATATTCTTAAAAAGATTTAGGTCTTTTGGCTTTCTTTTAGCAATGCATTGAAGTTTTCTGAATACAAGGGCTCTACATCCTTGGTTAAGATTATTCCTAAATATTTGATTGGTTTAGATGCTACTCTAAATGGATGGTTTTTTCCTAAATTGCTCCTCAGATAGTACATTGCTAGTGTATAAAACACCAGCAATTTTTGCATATTGATCTTGTATCCTGTCACTCTACTGAACTAGTTTATTAGCTCTAGCAGCTTTGTTGTAGATTTTTCAGGACTTTCTAGGTATAGGATCATATCATCTGCAAATAATGAAAATTTTACTTCTTCCTTTCTGATTTTTATGCCTTTTATTTCTTTTTCTTGCCTGTTTGCTCTAAATAGAACCTCTAGTGCTTTATTGTACAATAGTGGTGACAATAGGCTTCTGTGTCTTGCTCCTGATCTCATTGGGAAAGCTTTTCAGTCTTTCACCATTAAGTACAATGTCAGCTGTGGGTTTTTCATATATGGCATTTATCATGTTGTTGAAAAAAATTCTTTCAATTCCTATGTTTTGTAGTATTTTTATCAATTAAGGATGCTGTGGCAGTTTGATATAATTTATGAATTCCAAAAAAAGGGATATTGGATTATGATTGTAAACTGGTTTATTCCTCTGGGCATGGTAAACCTTTGATTGTATTAAATTCAGAGGTTTCACTTTTGCTTGATTAAATTAAAATTAGGGCTTTGATTTGGCCATGTCACTAGGGCATGCAGGGTTGAGTCCCCACCCCTTTGGTCTATATAAATGGATGCTCACTCAAGAGCAAAGAAGTAAATAGAGAAGGAGAACACAAAGTAAGAGATATGTCTCTATAGATAAAGTAGAGGCCCCAGAAAGAGAGTCTACAGCTGAACCTACAGCTGCAGCTGAGCCCAGAGAGAAATGAACCCCAAGGAGAGAGGCAAGCCTTATACCAGCCTACAGCTGAGATCAGAAGAAGCTGGGACCATGGTGCTTTAAGAGGAAGAGGAAGGCTGAACTCCCACAGAAACCAGCAGCCACCTTGCTCCAAAATGTTGAATCAGATTTTCTTGAGGGAATTAACTTAACTCTTTGTGGCCTTGTGATTGTAAGCTTCTACCTCAAATAAATATCCATTATAAAAACCCTTTATAAAAAATCTGGAGCTATCTGCCTGACCATAGGACCTTGGTGTCTCCAGAGCCCTCAGGAGCCCCACTATTTGTGGAAGTATCCACTTTGGAAGTCTATGAGTTCCTGCTGAGATGTGCATAAGCGTTTCCTCTGGGATGATCTCCCAACTCACTTTAAAGTATCTTAGCCATGTAAATTCATGGCTCCTTTTATTTAAGGTTTTTTTCCAGTTGCATTCCTAGCAGGTACTGGTCGCAATCCCTCAGTGCCAGGAAGGCTCACCTCTGGGAGTCATGTCCCATGATGGGGGAAGATAATGCATTCATATGCTGAGTTTGGCTTAGAGAGAGGCAACATTTGAGCACCAAGGAGGCTCTCAGGAGGCAACCCTTAGGCACTCCATAACAATAGGCTAAGTTTCAATATCCACAGCAAAGACTCATAAGCTTAGTCATCAATATCAAGAGCCCATCACTGGCTCACTCTCTTTTGCCAGTCACTGCCCCGGCAGTTGGGGGACTGTTGCTGCTCCCTTAGATAATGTGGCAGAGCTCACCAGGATGGGAACTCAGTATACACTTGGTTATTGTGTGAGTCTCCACCCACTAGGATAATGCCCTGTGAACATTTGAACATTTTTACATACTTTATATGTATGCTCAGGTGAACATCCTCCCATGCAGCCCCCATCAATGACACTGCACACCAATGATCCTCCCCCACCCCATTGTAACCCTACTGTGACCCTAAGCTTCTTCAAAAATGAAGCCATTATAATAGCCAAATACAATCAATAGGAAAATGAAACAATAATGATGTTTAAATATAAGAAATAAAATACATAAAATTTTTTAAAAACTAAAAATTAAATTAAATTAAAAGTTTGGGATATTAGAAAAAATGAAAAATGTTTAAAAAAATTTTTTTGACATTTTACCTTTCATCACCACAATATCTGGTGTCCTGTCTCTACTGTGGCACCTTCCCCCATACATTCCCCAGGATCTCACTATTTTTCATTTTGTTTTCAAAGAAGTTTTAGGCCACAGCAAAGTCACACACAGAATACAGGAGACTCTCATACCCAACATACTCCCCCTTTCCTTCCCCCATATTAATACCTTTTTATATGTGGATGGTGTCTTTGTTATAACTGATATACAAGTAGTGAAACATAGTTACCAAACATGGTCAATGGTTAACATTATGGTTTACATTTTAGACAATACACTTTTATAAATTTTGATATTTACTATGTCCTGTGTCCATCATTGTAAGATCATGTAGGACACTTCCACTGCCCACTAAATAACCCCTGTTAGATCTATTCTATTCCTCCCTCTCCCTCCCTCAGGGTCCATGGTGACTATTTGGCTTCACTCTTTGGATGACAAGATTCATAGTTACATGCAACAAGACTGAGGTCTTGACAGACTCATTTGTCCTCCCCTATTAGGAACCATACATGCTTTTGAGAGACTCCCACCTATTTCTGAAGAAATCAGTCCTCCCAAGGATGGGAGTCCAAATCCTTCCCATTCATAGTGTGGGTCTCCACCCACTGATACAACACATTGTGACAGAATGATCACTCACACACTCCCTAGAAGCCTGCTCCAGGTGCACCCTGTTCCAACTGCCCACCCATCCAACACCCTAAATCAGTAACCCTTCCTTCACATATTGCCATAAAAGCATTCTTAACTTTATACTTTTAACCACATACATGGAAGTCCCCAGGACTCACCTGGTCCCTCTCCCAACTTTTCCCCCAGTAACCTGTATCTTTCAACCCTGCACCACCCATCCCAATAATATCACTACACTCCTGTCATATCCCTTCAAAATGTGACTACACACTTTCACCTTACCATAGATTACATATGCATGGGTGTTGGCTCACAATCTTCTTCTCTTTTTCTATTTCTTGTAAACCTATCATCCAGACAATAGCTCTCTGAGTGTTCTCAATTTGCTTAATTCATATCAGTGAGGTCACCTGTTCATCCTTCAATGCCTGGCTTGCCTCACTCAACATAAGGTCCTAAAGATTCATCCATGTTTTCCCATGTGTTAGCAATTTATTCTTTCTTACAGCTGAGTAATATTCCATTGAATGTATGTACCACATTTTGTTTATCCATTCTTCTGTTGATGGGCACTGAGGTTGAATCCAACTTTTGGCTATAGTGAATAATGCTGCTAAGCATTGGTGTGCGTGTATCTGTTCTTGTCTTTGTTTTCAATTCTTCTGGGAATATACCCAGAAGTGGAATTGCTGGATCATATGGAAGTTCCAGAGTTAGTTTTTTGAGGAACCACAAAACTGTCCTCCACAATGGCTGGACCATTCTACATTCTCACCAGCAGTGGATGAGGGTTCCCATTCCTCCACATCCTCTCCAACAATTATAGTCTGCTGTTTTTTTTTAAATAGCTGCCATTCTAATGGGTGTAAGATGGTATATCATTGGACTTTTGTTTTCCAATTCCCTAATAGACAGTGATATTGAGCATTTTTTTCAGGTGCTTTTTAGCCATTTGTACTTATTCCTCAGAGAAGTATCTTTTCAGGTAGCTTGCCCATTTTTTAAATGAGATGTTTTTCTTGGATTTCTTTATACATGCAGGATATTAGGCTCCTATCAGATATGATTGCCAAATATTTTCTCCCATTGGCTAGATCCCATTTATCTATTTTTTCTTTCACTGCTCATGCTTTGGGTGTAAAGTTCATTAAACTGTTTCCTACTACAAGGCCCTGTAGATGCTTTCCTACATTATCTTCCAAGGTCTTTTTGATCTTGGTTCTTATATTTAGATCTTTGATCCATCTTGAGTTGATTTTTATATAGGGCATGAGATGGTGTTCCTCTCTCATTCTTTTGAATATGGATATCCAGTTCTCCAAGCACCATTTGTTGAAGAGGCCGTTCCCTCCCAGTTGATTTGGCTTGGTGGCCTTGTCGAATATCAGATGACTCTATATGTATATGCAAGGATGTATATAAGAACTCTCAGTTTGGTTCCATTGGTCAGTATGTCTATCCTTGTGCCAATGCCATGCATTTTTGACCACTGTAGCTTTGTAGTATGTTTTAAAGTCAGGTAGTGTGATTCTTCCGATTTCATTTTTCTTTTACAATATGTCTTTAGCAACTTGGGGCCTCTTACTATTTCAAATAAATTTTGTAGTTAATTTTTCCAATTCATTAAAACATGCTGTATTGGTTTTTATTGGGATTGCATTATGTCTGTAGATTAGTTTGGGTAGGATAGATATCTTAATGATGTTTAGTCTTCCTATCCATGAACAGGGAATCTTCTTCCATTTATTTAAGTCTTTGATTTCCTTTAACCATTTCACTAGTGCAAAAAAAAAAAAAAAAAAAATTCCACAGCTCTTAGTATGCCTTTCCTAGCCCTACATAACCAGTAATCTAATTTCAACCTTATAAATGGATTTATATTTACATTTTATATAAATGTAATGATACAATGTGTTACACAAAATATTTATTCATAGTAGTGCAATCATACATTATTTGTTCTTTTGTGTCTGGCATTCTGCAATCAACATATGTACTCCAGGTTCATCTATGTTGTCATATGTTTTACAACTTTATTTCTTCTAACAGCTGCATAATATTCCATCAGGTGAACATATCACAGTTTGTTTATCCATTTTCAGTTGATGGAAAACTAGGTTGTTTCCAACTTTTGGCAATCCTGAACAATGCTGCTATGAACAGCATTATTCATAGCAGTTGTCTATTCGTGTCACTGCTCTCCATTCTTCTGGGTATATACCTAGTAGTGACATTACTTCCTCTTCTCAATTGGTTGCCTTTAATTTTTTTTATTGTATGATTGCTCTAGTTAGAAGCAATAAAATGTTGAATAACAACAGTGAGTGTGAGCATCCTTTTCTTGTTCCTGATCTTAGAGGGAAAGCTTTCAACCTTTCCCCATTGAGTATGCTGTTGACTGTGGGCTTATCATATATGCTTCTAATCATATTGAGAAATTTTCCTTCTATTCCTATCTTTCAAAGTGTTTTTATCAAGAAAGGATGCTAGATTTTGTCAATTGCCTTTTCTGGATCAATTGAAATAATCATGTGGTTTTTAAATTTTAATTTGTTAATGTTGTCTTTTACTTTGATTTGGCTTTCTTATATTGAACCAGCCTTGGATACCAGGAATAAATCCCATTTGGTCATGATGTAGAAGTCTTTTGATATGCTATTGGATTTGATCTGAAAGTATTTTGTTAAGAATTTTTGCATCTATATTCATTAGAAAGGTTGGTCTGTAATTTTCTTTTCTTGTAGTGTCTTTATAAGGCTTTGGAATTAGCGTGATGCAGATTTCATAAAATATGTTGGGTGATTTTCAGTCCTTTTCCATTTTTGGAAGAGTTAAGCAGATTTGGTGTTAATTCCATTTGAAATGCTTGGTAGAATTCACCTGTGAAGCCATCTGGTCCTGGAGTTTTCTTTGTTGAGAGATTTTTGTTGACAGATTTAATCTCTTTAAATGTGATTGGTTTCTTAAGTTCTTGAATTTCTTGTAGCATCTGTATAGGTTCTTTGTACATTTCTATGCATTTGTCCATTTCATCTAGGTTGTCTAGTTTGTTGGCATGCTCTTTCTTATAATATCTTCCTATTTTTATTTCTGTGGGTTAGTCTTAGTTTAACCCCTCTCATTTCTGATTGCATTTATTTGCATCTTCTTACTTTTTTCTTTGTTCATCTAGCTAGGAGCTTGTCAATTTTATTCATCTCAAAGAACCAGCTTTGGTTTTGTTGATTTTCTCTATTGTTTTTTTTTTGTTGTTGTTGTTGTTGTTGTTGTTCTCAATTTCATTTATTTCTGCTCTAATGCTTATTATTTCTTTTCTTCTGCTTGCTTTGGGATTGCTTTGCTGTTCTTTTACTAATTTCTTCAGTTGTTCAGTTAGATCATTTATTTTAGTCTTTCTTCTTATTTAATATAGTCATTTAGGGCTATACATTTCCCTCAAGACAACCTTCGCTCTATCCTAAAAGCTTTGATAAGTTCTATTCTCATTTTCATTTTTCTCATTATATTTACTGATTTCACTTGCAATTTCTTCATCGACCCACTGAGTGTTTTGTAGTGTGTTGTTTAGCCTTGCACACATTTGTTAATTTATCTCTTTCCTATCTATTATTGATTTCCAGTTTCAATTCATTATGATCTGAGAATGTGCTTTGTATAATTTCAATTGTTTTTAAAAAATCTTTTTTGACAGTTTCAGTGTTGACCTAATGTTTGGTCTATCCTGGAGAAAGATACACGGGCACTTGAAAAGAATGTATAACCTGCTAAATTTGGATACTACATTCTGTTTATGTCTGTTAGGTCTAACTCATTTATCATATAGTTCAAGTTCTCTGTTTCCTTGTTATTCTGCTTAATTGATCTAGTGAGTTAATTTGGATGTTGAAGTCTCCAACAATTATTGTAGAGATGTCTATTTCTCCCTTCAGTTTTTCCAGAGATTTGCTTCATATATTTTGGGACACACTTGTTAGGTGCATAGATATTTATTACTATTGTATCTTTCTGGTGGATTGTTCCTTTTGTGAATATAAAATGACCTTCTTTCTCTCATAAATTTTTTTGCATTTAAAATCTGTTTTGCCCAATATTAATATTGCTACCCTTGCTCTTTTTTGGTTACTATTTGCATGGAGTACCTATTTCCAACCTTTCACTCTAACTGTGTTGTATCTCTGGGTCTAAGGTGATTTTCTCCTAGGCAACATATGGATGGCTCATGTTTTTATCCATTCTGTCAACCTATCGTTTGATTGGGGAGTTTAATCCATTCACATTCAATGATATTACCCTTAATGCATTTTGTAGGGAAGTGGATGTGGCTCAAGTGGTTGGTCTCCCATCTACCATATAGGAGGTCCAAGGTTCACTTCCCAGGGCCTCCTGGTAAAGGAAAGGTGGCCCATGTGGTGTGCTGGCCCAAGCAGAGAGCTGGCCTGCGTGGAGTGCTGACCCATGCAGGGAGCTGGTTCATCAAGATAATGCAACAAAAAGGGACACAGAGGAGAGACAATAAGAGATGCAGCAGACCAGGGAGAAAGGTGGCACAAGAGATTGAGCACCTTTCTCCCACTCCAGAATCTCCCAAGGTGAGTTCCTAGTGCTGCCTAAAGAGAAGACAAGTAGACACAGAACAACACACAGTGAATGGATACAGAGAGCAGACAGTGAGCATATAAAAGAATGGGGGGCCCCCAGAAAAAAAATCTTTAAAAAATAAATGCATTATTTATTTCCACCATTTTCTTCTCTGGTTTTCATTTGTCATATCTTGTTTTTGTCTGTCTTTACTCTATTGGTTATCCTTTCTGCTGTTCTTCTATACTCTCCTCCAAACCTCTCTCTTCTGTCTTTTTCTTTCATGCTCTAAGGTTTCCTTTAATAGTTCCTGAAAAGGTGGATTCTTTTTTTATCTCTCTTAGTTTCTATTTGTTTGAGTATATTTTATACTCACCTTCATATTTAAAGGGCAGTTTTTCTGGATAAAGAATTCTGAGCTGGCAATTTTTCTCTTTCAGTATCCTAATTATATCTTCTTGCCTCTATGGTTTCTGTTGAGAAATCCACATGGTCTTACTGGGCATCCCTTGTATGTAATGGTTTGCTTCTTTCTTGCTGCTCACTGAGTTTTCTCTTTATATTTGTCATTTGACATTCTGAGTAGTATGTGTCTCTCAGTAGGTCTATTTGGATTTATTTTGACTGGGTTACACTGCACTTCTTGGACATGTAATTTCATTTGTTTTGTGAGAGTTGGGAAATTGTCAGTTATTATTTCCTCACATACTCTTTCTGTCCCCTTTTCCTTCTCTTCTTCTAGAATTCCCATAACATGTATGTTGTTGCATTTCATGTTGTAATTCAACTCCTTGAGACCCTGCTAATTTTTTCCATTCTTTCTCTCTGTTATTTTCTCTCTCTAATTTCAGCTGTTCTGCTTCAGTATCAGTTATTAATTCTTCTATGATTTCAAGTCTGCTGATCTATACCTCTAATGTGTTTTTTATCTCACCTATCGTGTCTTTCATTCCCATGGCTCTGTTACTTTTCTATTCAGGTTTTCAAACTCTTCTTTGTGCTTGCTCAATTCTTCTTGATGCCTTTTATCTCTTTAGCCATATTTTCATTTGACTCAATTTGATTTTAGAAATTTGTGTGTGTCTCATTAAGTAGTTGTCTCAAATCCTGCATCTCTTCTAGGACTTCTATATATTCCTATTCTTGGTCTATGTCTTTCATTTTCTTAGTTTGGCTCATAAATTTTTGCTGATATCTAGGCATTTGATTAAAATGATGTGTTTATTCAGATGCTCAATTTCTCTCTTTCATAGGTATTTAGTGTCAGGAGGCTGTGTTACTGCTGTTCTTTGTTTCTTGGTTCAACCTGGGTTTTAGGATTGCCCCTATTATTTGCTCAAAACTGTGCTCTTGAGTCAGTAATGGGTTGCAGACCGGCTTCCTAGGACCTTGGTGTAGGAATATATAAAACCCAGTAAAAGCCTCTCTTATTTACTGTTAAATTCCACATGTGCACTTCCTTAGTCTGCCAGCAGATGACATGCTTTGGCAGCCCTCTCAGTTCAATGCCTGGTCAGAATGTGTTTACTGTAACATGAATTGAATCATTGTCATATAGGTTACTGCCTGGAGGCTAAGAACCTTGTAATTCAAACTTTCTCAGAGATAATTCTACAACCTTCAATGACAGACTTCTCCCTTCTCCAGGTTCAGAAATAATTCCACTCTCCTCTGTGTCCTCAACAATCAGTCTTGGTTAGTAGAAAGGGAGATTGAGAGGCTTAGATTTCTTTAGTCTCATGCTGGCTCCTAGAGCAAAATATGGTGTGGCTTCACCTTAGCTGGAAAGGTTAGTGGGGCACAGCAGACCAAATTTGTGGGTCAAAATCTGTCAGCGCTGGGCTATGTCCCTCTTTCCCTCTTTTCTGGGCAGGTTGATCACTGGGGTTCCCTTTGTCTGTAGCCACTGGCCAAGAGGCCTGAGTGTTCAAAAGTGCCTTTTGTGTGGAGGAGGATGCTGGCAGTATCCGTTGACAATTTTAACTCAACAGTTTTGCCATTGCAATTCTTTTCCTTTGTCCTTCTGTCTTCTGGGAGGTGTTCAGGCTTCCTCAGGTGTACTAAACTTTAGAAGATTTTTTTCCAGGCAGCTTTTTACTGTTCTTCAGCTATTTTTCTAGGAGAGAAGGGAATCCTGTGTCTTTCTCATCTGCCATCTTCCCAGAAGTCCCCCATAGTATGAACTTATGGTCTCTTTTATTTCTGTGGGGTCAGTAGTAATGTCCCCACTTTCATTTTTTATTTTGTTTGCCTGCATTTTCTCTCTCTTTTTTTTTCTTTGTCAGTCTAGCTATGGGTTAGTTGATTTTGTTAATCTTCTCAAAGAACCAACTTTTGGTTTTATTAATTTTTTTGTTGTTGTCATCAATTTCATTTATTTCTGCTCTGATTTTATTTCATTCCTTCTACTTGCTTTGGAAATAGTTTGCTGTTCTTTTTCTAATTTTTCCAGCTGTGCAGTTGTCATTGATTTTAGCTTTTTCTTCTTTTTTAATATAAGCATTGAAGTATATAAATTTTCCTGTCAGCACTACATTCACAGCAACCCATAAGTTCTGATATGTTGTGTTCTCATTTTCATTCATCTTGAGTTATTTATTGATTTCTCTCAAAATTTCTTCTTTGACCCATTGATTATTTAAGAGTGTGTTGTTAAAATTCCATATATTTAAATATTTTTGTTAAATCTCCATATATTTATATATTTTTCTGCCTCTTGTTGATTCCCAACTTTACTCCATTATGATCAGAGGAAGTGATGTGTATAATTTTGATCTTGTTGAATTTATTGAGATCTGTTTTGTGACTCAACATATAATTCTATCCTGGAGAAAGATCCATAAGCACTTGAGACTAATGTGTATCCTGCTGTTTTGGTGTGCAATGATCTGTATATGTCTATTAGGTTTAGTCCATTTATCATATTATTCAAGCTCTGTGTCTTGAATAATATCTTCTCCCCAGATGTTCTATCTAATGCTGAGAGTGGTGTGTGAATTCTCCAACTATTTTTGTAAAGGCATCTATTTTTCCTTTCAGTTTTGCCACTGTTTGCCTCATGTAATTTGAAGCATCATGGTTATGTGCATATACATTTATGATTGTTATTTCTTCCTGGTGAATTGTCCATTTTATTAATATATAGTTTCTTTCCTTGTCTCTAATAACAGTTTTGCTTTTAAAGTTTATTTCATTTGATATAAGTATAGCTACTCCAGCTTTTTTTTTTTTTTTTTTTTTTTTTTTTTTTTTTGTTACTGCATGCTTGGAATATCTTTTCAACCTTTCACTTTCAACCTATTGGTATCATTGGATCTAAGGTGAGTTTCTTGTAAACAGCATATATATGGCTCATATTTTCTTATCCATTCTGCCTATCTATTCTTTTTGTTTGAGGAGTTTAATCTATTAATATTCAATGTTATTACTATAAAGGCAGTTCTTATTTCACCCATTAGACCTTTGGGTTTTCTCTGCCATATTTTATTCTTACCACCTTTTTAACATATTTAGTTACTTTTACTGATAAAATGTTTGTTTCTAGACTCTCTTCTAAACATCTCCCTCCTGTCTTTTCTATTCAGGCTGTAGCACTTCCTTTACTATTTCCTGCTAAGCTGGTCTCTTCATTACAAAATCTTTCATTTTCTGTTTGTATGCAAATATTCTAATCTCATGCTCATTTTGAATGACAATCTATGCCATGCAGGTCCAAAATGACCATAGTTGACCAGGTAGACCGATGTAGTGCTGGGCCCTCTCCTCCTCTGCCAGGGGTGCAGGTCACCCTCCAGCATGCCCAATAATCTAAATGGTTTGAGCAAAATATGCCTGCAATTGCCCTGAGAGGCTAAGGGAGTAAGTTCCTTCTGCCTTTTAGTGTTTGGGACCCACAAGCATGTAACAGTTCAGTCCATATTCGCTGAAAGTGTCTGTTATTGTCTAGAGAGGGTAAGGAAACACCAGCCCCTTCTTATCCTATTGGGGGATGGTGGACCCACAGGCACCAAACAGTTCAGTCTGAGCAGGCCAAAAGTGCCTACCATTGCCTATAAAGACTGAGGAAACACCAGTCTCCTCTTGTCCTATTGAAGGGTGGGAGTGGACCTACAGGCACCCAACAGTCCATTCTGTGTGGCCAAAAAAGTCTGAGGAAACACAGCTCCCATCCTATCTTATTTAGGGATGGGAATAAAGATACAAGTTTATGACTATTCAGTTAGTGTGGGCCAAAAGCACCTGCAGTTAATCAGAGAGGCTGGGAAAATACTTCCCCCTCTTGTCTTATCAGTGGTAGTTGTGGAGCCACAGGTACCTAACAGTTGAGCTCATGCAGGCCCAAGTACCTGCAGTTCCCCTGAGAAGCTGAGGAAAAAACAGCCACCTCCTTTCCTATGGGGTATTGAGATTGAGTCCCAGGAGCTCAACAAACCATTTTGTGTGGGTTGAAAGGGCCTGTGGTTGCCCCAAGAGGCTGATAGAACACAGCTCCCCTATTAGGGTTGGGGATGTAGCCCCAGGTGTCTGACTTTCCAGTCTGTGCCAGCTGAAAGTGCCTGCAGTTGCTTGGAAAGACTTCTTTGCCAAAGGTGGGGTTGGAGCCTAGGTTAGGGCTGCAATTTGATCTGGGTGAAAAGAAGCTGGTCCCTACCATCTCTTTGATTTTCAATCAGCCCCACTTCCTCTCATGTCAGAGAGTTAAAATAGCGGCTACTGGGCTCTTTTTAACTTGGACAGGTTCAAACATTAGCTGTTCTTAGGATTATACTTTAGTCAGCCAAATTTACTAATCAGTAGCTGAAGAGAGTGCCCAAACACCTCTTCCTCCCCTGATTTTGGGAAATGGAACTTCCAACTCCAGCCACAGAATAGCTCCTGAGGTGGGTGGTGCTGCCAGTGAAAGATGGGAACAGGCCTCCATGGTGTGAAGTACTCTAATCATGAAACTTCACTGTAGTTGGGCAGTCTCTTCCTTTCATTCTTTCAAGGATGTTGTAGGATGCTTTTCTCATTTCCTAAGCCCCCCAAACAGGATATTTAAATAGCTCTGTTTTCATTGCTAACTTCCCTGTATGATGAACTGACTCTTCAAATGCCTTCCTCAGCCACTAGCTTGCCCCATCCTTCCATTTTGAGTTAATTTTGTATATAGTTTGAGATAGGGGTCATGTTTCTTTCTTTTGGATATAGATATCTAGTTCTCCAGCACAATTTACTGAATAGACTGATCTGGCCCAGTTGGGAAGGCTTGACAGCCTTGTCAAAAATTGCTTGACTATAAAATCAGAAATATTGGGGGGGAAATAACATTGATCCTGCAGAAATAAGAGAAATCTTAAGAGAATATTATTATAAACTGTGTGCCAAAAAACTAGAAAATGTAGACAAGATGGACAAATTCCTAGAAACATATGAAACACTTCCACTGACCTAGAAGAAAGAGAAGTCCTGAACAAACCAATCACAGGTGAAGAGAACCTATGAAAGGGGAATGGATGTGGCTTAGGCAGTTGAGAGTCATCTTCCCATATATCAGGTCCAGGGTTCAATTCTCAGCCCTGGTACCTCAAAAACAAAACAAAACAAAATAAAAAACCTTCCAAAGATGAAAAGCCCAGGACCAGATGGCTTCATAGATGAAATCTACAAATCATTCAAAGACAATCTAATATCAATCTTTCTTAAACAGTTCAAAAGAAATTGAACAGGAAAACACAACTAAACTCATTCTATGAAGTTATCATCACCCTAATACCAAAACCAGATAAACATACTATGAAAAAAAAAATTGACACCAATAGCACTAATGAACATAGATGCAGAAATCCTCAACAAAATACTGGCCAACTGAATCCAAAAACATGTTAAAAGAATTATACATAAAAATCAAGTGGATTTTATCCCAAGTATTCAAGGATGGTTCAACACAAAAGAATGTGTTAGTATAATAAACCACATAGATAATTTGAAGAATAAAAATCACATCATCCTCTTGTTTGATGCAGCAAAGGCATTTGACAAAATACAGAATCCTTTCTTGATAAAAATACTCTAAAAGATTGGAATATAAGGATGCTTCCTCAATACATTAAAATTAAATATATGGAAAACCTACAGATAGCATTTTACTCAATTGGAAAAGACTGAAAGCTTTCCTGGTGAGATCAGGAAAAAGTCAAGGATGCCCACAGTCACCACTGTTGTTCAATATTGTGCTAGAAGCTCTAGCTAGAGCACTTAGGCTAGATAAAGAAATAAAAGTCACCCAGATAGGGAAGAAGAAGTAAAACTTGCACTATTCACTGATGATATGATCCTGTATCTAGAAAACCCTCAAAAATCCACAACAAAGGTACTAGAACTAATAAATGAGTTCTGTAAAGTGTCAGTATACAAGATTAATGAGCAGAAATCAATAACATTTCTATACACTACTGATGTGCAATCTGAAGAGGAAATCAGGAAGGAAATTCCATTATAATAGCTACTAAAACAATCAAGTGTTTAGGAATAAACTTAACCAAACACCTATCAGATCTATATTCAGAAAACTACAAAATATTTCTAAAAGATACAAATGAAGCCTTAAATAAATGGAAGAATATTCTGTGTTCATGGATTGGAAGACTAAATATCATTAAGATGTCAATTCTACCCAAACTGATTTACAGATTAAGTGCAATCCCAATGAAAATCCCAACAGCCTGTTTTGCAAAAATGGAAAATCCAATTATTAAATTTATTTGGAAGGGTAATTGGCCCTGAATATCAAAAAATATCTTTAAAAGAATGAAATTGTTGTACTCTGACTTTAAAGCATAATTCTTAGCCACAGTGGTAAAAACAAAAAACAAAACAAAACAAAACAAAGCAAAAAAACCCCAACATGGTACTGGCATAAAGACAGACAGATTGACAAATAGAAAGAAATTGAGAACTCAGAAATAGACCCTCACATCCACAGTAAAGTAATTTTTGACAAGGCTGTCAAATGCTCCCAGCTGGGCCAGAATAGTCTTTTCAACAAGTGATGCTGAGAGAACTAGATAGTTCTCCAATGAAAGAAATAGGACCCTTATCTCACTCTTTATACAACAGCATATTTTAATAAAAGGAAATTTATCATCATATATATCTATCAGTATATGTTTATATATCTCATATGGTTTTTCTACTGATATTTGCAAAACTATGTTCAAATTTTAAATGTCCACTAAAATTAGGAAATTAATAAAAAGTGGAATCCTTCATTTCCATTCAAATATAAAATCAAATTCTTAGTAAGAAAACCATAAACTTGTAGAGTACTCTATTGTAAGTGTTTAAAATTTAATTTTCCCTACAAAAACAGTTCTAAAACCAGCTTCTCATTTTATCTAACAAAAATTAGTAAAAGTAAAATGTCCTAGAGAGTGCTATGTGGCTTCTGCACTAACACTGCCTTACCACATGCTCTATATCACAAACCGGTTTCATTTTTGTCACATTAATGTCAAACACAAATTTTCATATTTCTTCATCTTCACATTATTTTTAAAATTTTATTGATACATATCAATAATGCATAAATCCATCCAATGTGTACAATCAGTGGAATTCAGTGTAATTACATAGTTGTGCCTTATCAGTTCAATCAGTTTTAGAGCATTTTCATTATGCCAGAAATAATAAAGAACAAAAACCAACAACCAAAAAAAAATCTCATCACCTCTTAATCTCTCTAGGCTTCCCCTTCCATACATAGCTGCTATTCTGTTTCCTTCTCTCAACTATATTTGTATTTATAATTTTTAAACAGTCTTATATAGACAATATCACACATATTTGTATTTTACATTAGGTTTCACTATGTTATACAGTATCGTGTTACAGTTTTTAGGTTTCCTTCTAATAATATAAATGTCCTTAGGCTTTCCGTTTCAACCACTGTCTTACCCATGTAATAGCTCTGCAAGTCACAAACATCATGAAGTGCTCTCACCATTTCTATTCATTTCTAAAGATTGACAAATAAAACCTTTTAACCACTTCTGCACAGATTAACCTTCAGCTTTCCATTCTCTACCCTCATTCTATTTTCTGGTGACCTATATTCTAATTATTAATTCCATGAGTTTACATAATATATTTTGTTCATAATAATGCAATCATACAGTATTTGTCCTTTTGTGCCTGGCTTGCTTCACTCAACATAATGTCCTCTAGTTTCATCCATTTTGTCATATGCTTCCTGACTTCATTTCTTACACCTGCATAATATTCCATCATGTCTATACATAACAATTTGTTTATCCATTCATCAGTTGATGGACACCAGGGTTGTACCCAACTTTTGGCAATCAGAAATAATGCAACTATGAATATCAGTGTGCAGGTGTATGTTTGTGACACACTGCATTCAGTTCTTCTGGCTATGTACCTAGCAAGAGTATTCTTGGGTCACATGGCAAATCTTATATTTAACTTCTTTGGCTACTGCCAAATACTCCTCCACAGTGGCTGTGCCATTCTATATTTCCACAAATAGTGAATAAGTGTTCCTATCCCTCCACATACTCTTCAACATTTACAGTTTTCTGACTTTTAATAGGGGTCAGTCTAAAAGGTAAAAAATTATATCTCACTCTACTTTTGATGTGCATTTCCCCAATTACTAATGAACATTTTTTCATGTCTTTCTTCACAATTTTTTTCTTCTCCAAATAATTGTCTTTTCAAGTCTTTTGCCCACTTTTTTGAAAATTTTTGAAAAAATTTATTGAAGTATATCACTCATACATAATCATACATAAACAATAAGTGTATAGTATTATTTGTGAGCTTCAAAACAAACATACATAACATTATGGAAGGAAGGTTCTCATACTTCACCCTACCACCAGTACCTTGCATTGTTGTGAAATATTTTTAATGATTAAAGAGCATCCTCAAGATAATAATATTAATCAAAGTATCTTATATTTGTTGTATTTTCCCCCAACCCATGCTATTATTATTATTATTTTATATATCATTTATAAATGAACATAATAAACGATAAGTGTATAGTAAAAGTTGTTAACTTACAAAGCAAACATGCATAACATCATACATGGGTCCTATACATCACCCCACCACCAACACCTTGTTACAAATTATAAAAGAATATCATCAAAATACTACTAACTATAGTCCTTATATTACATTTGGTGCAGTTTTTCCTGAACCTACCCTATTATTATTTGTTAAATATATTTTTATGATAGAAGTTGTAAACTTACAAAACAACCATGCACATGTGCAGAATTCCCATACAACACCCCTCTATCAGCACACCACACCATGTTGGAACATTTGTTACATATTATAAGATAATATCATCAGTCTATTACCAGGTCCATAGCATACATTTGGCACAATTTGCCATACTCCTCCATTATCAACACAGAACATCTTTGGCATAGATGCATGAACATTATATTACTGTAACCACAGCCCGTAAGTCACTCCAGTTGTTATTTTTCACATACTTCTCCACATTCCCACCACCCTACTGTAGTGATGCACATCTGCTCTAGATCACAAAGGACACTCGAATCTATACCATCAACTACAAATATCATCCAGTATGGATTTACTGTGTTATTCAGTCCCTAGATTATTCTCTAGCTTTCTTTCAATTGGTCTTTACATCCCTAGAGTAACTTTTTCAGCCACATTCCCATTTATAAACCAGCTGTTACTATAATGTGTTACCATCAACTCTACATTTCCACACTTACAATATAGTTAATTAAAACTTATACAGACATTAAACATCAGTAGTTTATCTCAGTCATCTTATCTCCTTTAAGAATCCACCATCTATTACCAGGTTTTAAGACCTTTTCCTACATTTTCTTCCAGAAGCTTTAAGGTTCTTGCTTTTATATTTAGGTTTTTGATCCATTTTGAGTTAATTTTTGTATAAGATGTGAGACAGGGCTCCTCTTTCCTTCTTTTGGTTATGAATATCCCGTTCTCCCAGCACCATTTGTTGAATGGACTGTTCAGACTGAGCTGGGTGGGTTTGACAGGCTTGTCAAAAATCACTTGACCATGGATGTGAGGGTCTGTTTCTGAACCATCAATTCAGTTCCATTGATCTATGTGTCTGTCTTTATGCCAGTCCCATGCTATTTTTACCACTGTAGCTAAGTAATATGATTTAAAGTCCAGAAGTGAGAGTCCTCCAACCTTGCTTTTCCTTTTTAAGATATTTCTGCCTATTCAGGACCATTTACCCTTCCAAATAAATTTGAAAATTGTGTTTTCCATTCATTTTTAAAAATGCTTGTGGATATTTTTATTGGGATTGCATTGAATCTGTATATCAATTTGGGTAGACTTGACATCTTAATGATATTTGGTCTTCCAATCCATGACCATGGAATGCTCTTCCAATATTTTAGGTCATTTTTTGTTTTCTTTTAACAATGAGTTGTAGTTTTCATGTGATTTACATGGTTGGTAAGTTTACTCTTAAATATTTGATTCAATTAATTACTATTGTAAATGGAATTTTTTATTTCCTGTCTTCCTTCTGAGATTGTATATTACTAGTGTCTTTTAAAGCCTATTTCATCTATTATAAGTATAGCTACTCTGGCTTTTCTTTAATCTTTGTTACTGCATGTTTGGAATATCTTTTTCCAGCCTTTCACTTTCAATCTATTGGTATCCTTGAGTCTAAGGTGATCCTCTTGCAGAAAGTATTTAGGTGGTTCATATTTTCTTATCCATTCTACCAGTCTATGTCTTTTGATTGGGAAATTTAATTCATTAACATTCAAAGTTATTACTGTAAATACAGTTCTTACTTCACCCATTTTGACATTTGGGTTTTATCTATCATTTTATTTTCACCACTCTTTTGATACTTTTATTGGTAAAATCTTCATTTCTAGACTCTCTTCCAAACATCTCTCCCTTGTCTTCTCTTTTCAAATTGTAGCACAGTCTTTAATATTTCCTGAAAAGCCAGTCTCTTGGTTACAAGCTTTCTCAGTTTCTGTTTGTCTGTGAATATTTTGAACTCACCCTCATTTTTGAAAGACAATCTTGCTGGATATAAGATTCTTGGCTGGAAATTTTTCTCTTGAAGTATCTTAAATATATCATACCACTATCATCTTTTCTCCATGGTTTCTGCTGATAAATCTGCACTTAATCTTATTGGATATCCCTTATATGTTATGCATTGCTTTTCTCTTGCTGCTCTCAGAATTCTCTCTTTGTCTTTGGCACTTGACATTCTGATTAATATGTGTCTTGGGGTTGGTCTATTCAGATTTATTCAGATGGGAGTACATTGTCCTTCAATAGGGCTTGGAAATTTTTTACAATTATTTCTTCAAATATTTCTTCTGCCCCTTTTCCCTTCTCTTCTTCTTCTGGGACACCCATGACATGTATGTTTGTATATCTCTTGCTTTCATTTAGTTCCCTGAGAGCTTCTTCAATTTTTTCCATTCTTCATATGTTCTTTTGTATGCTTGCTTTTGGAGGCCATTTCTTCAAGATCACCAATCATTTCTTCTGCTTTCTCAAATCTGTTGATGCCAGTGTATTTTAAATTTTCATTTATTGGGACTTTCATTTCTTAACATCTGCTGTTTTTCTATGTATGCTTTCAAATTCTTCTTTGTGCTCACCCAATGTCTTCTTAATATCCTCAGTTTCTTTATCCATCTCATTGAATTTATTAAGGAGATTTGTTTGAACATCTATGATTAGTTGTATCAACTCTTTATGTCATCAGGAACCTTATATTGTTCCTTTAACTGGGCAATATCTTCCTGTTTCTTGGTGTGGATTGTAATTTTTTGTTGGTGTCTTGGCATCTAGCTTACTAGATGTATTTATTCTAGATACAGTTTCTCTCTTTAATTTAGGGCATTCTTGCTCTTCTCCCTTGCTGGTTGTGTAGTAGGAACCAAGGATGTAGTTAATGTTGTAAGCTGTGGAGGCTCGAGCTGCCCTCATTCCCCAGGGACCAATAAAGCTTCTCCCAACTTTCTCCTATGCCAGGGGTAGTGACAGAGCCACAGCTGTCCAGGTTGTGCAGGTCTATACTCTAGTTGCCAAGAGAGACTGATGAAGCCTCACAACCTTTTCTCTCCTGCCGGGGGGAAAAGATGGATCTGCAGGTGTGGGCAGCAATCTGTGCTGTGCAGGTCCAAAATGACTGCAGTTACCACAGTAGACTTCCAACTATTCAGTCTGTGCCTCCCAAATATACATGCAGTTATCTGGATAGGCTGGTGCAGGGCCTGCCAGGTTCCACCCTGCTAGAAGCGGGGCTTAAGCCTAGGCTAGGGTTGCAGGCTGATCTGGAAGAATGAGGCCTGTCCCTACCTTCACTGTGATTTTCAGTCAGTTGGGCTTCCCCTCATGCTGGAGTCAGAGTCAAAATTGTGGCCTCCAGCCTCTTTCTGACTTGGACAGATTCAAATTTTAGCTGTTCTTCGGGTTATACTTTAGCCAGCCAAATTTACTAATCGGTAGCTGAAGTCAGTGGTCAACCATCTCTTCCTCCCCTGTGTTTGGGAAATGGAGCTTCCAATTCCAGCCACAGAATAGCTCCTGAGGTGGCTCATGCCACCAGAGTCGGATGATAACCAGCCTCTTTGGCATGGCCTGTATTTTCCCAGGGAGGCTGGCACATGTCCCCCCAGCATTCTCTCTGCTGAAGAATGCTTAGGCTAGAGCTGCAATCCAAACTAGGTGGAAAGAAGCCAGTTCCTACAAACACTGTGATCTTCAGCCCACTATGCTTCCCCTTCTGCCAGGGGCAGAGATAAAATGTCAGCTTCCAGCCTCTTTCTGACTTGGACAGATTCAAATTTTAGCTGTTCTTAGGATTATACTTTAGCCCACTGTAGCAGTATGACTGTTTGATATAGTTATGAATTCCAAAAATAGATTTTGGATTATGCTTGTAAACTGTTCTGTTAATCTGGGCATGATTATGTTATGATTAGGGAATTGACTGGGCCACATCAATAGGGCATTGAGCCCCACTGCTTGGTAGTTAGGGTCTCAAAGATAAAAGACATGGCAAAGGACAGTGTTGAAGCAGTTTTGAGTTGGAGTTGTGATGTGGAGTCTTGAGCTGGAGCCCCAGGAAATAGCATACAGAGGAGCTTGGTTGTGAGGAAAGAGAGAAGGCCCTAGGAAGAGAAGCAAGCCATTTGCCTGATAGTCTACAGCTGGCTTTTTTGCACAATGCAAGTCTGAGCCCAGAGAGAAGCAAGCCCCTGGAAAAGAAGTATCCAAGAAGCCTGAATCCTAGCAAACGTTGGCAGCTGTCTTGCTCAAATACATGGCAATGGACTTTGGTGAGGGTAGCCCTGTAGCACAAGCTGACTCTAGGAACTCCTTACTCTGCCACCATCTTGCTGGTTCTTGCCCACTTTTTAATTGGGTAGTTTGTCTTTTTACTCTTGAGTTGTATGATATTTTTGTATATCATGCATATTACACCCTTATGGAGATGTGATGGCCAAATATATTCTCCCATTGAGTGAGCTGCCTTTCATCCTTGTGACAAATTCTTTTGAGGTGCAAGTGTGTTTAATTTTGAGGAAGTCCCATTTATCTTTTTTTCTTTTGTTGCTTGTGCCTTTGTTATAAGGTTTAAGAAACTACCACCTACCACAATATCTTGAAGATGTTTTCCTACATTTTAGTATAGGAGTTTTATGGTTGTTGCTTTTATATTTAGTTCCTTGATCCACTTTGAGTTAACTTTTGTATAAGGTGTGAGATAGATGTCCTCTTCCTTTCTTTTGGATATAGCTATTGTGTTCTTCTAGCACCACTTGTTGAAGAGACTGCTCTGACTCAGCTGGGTGGGCTAAACAGTCTTGTCAAAAATCAGTTGCTGTAGATGTAAGGGTCTATTTCTGAGTTCTCAGTTTGGTTCCATTGGTTAATTTGTCTGATTTTATGCCAATACCATGCAGTTTTTACCACTGTAGCTGAGTAATATGGTTTATGTTCAGGAAGTAAGAGTTCTCAACTTCATTCTTCCTTTTTAAAACATTTTTGAGTATTCAGGGACACTTTTCCTCCAAATAAATTTAGTTACTGGTTTATTAATTTCTGCAAAAAAGCTGTTGGGGTTTTTATTGGGATTGTGTTCAATCTATAAATCAGTTTGGGTAGAATTGACATCTTAATAGTATTTTATTTTCCTTCCATTTATTTAAGATTTCTTTGGTTTCTTTTAGCAATGTTTTGTAGTTTTCTGAATAGTGGTCCTATGTGTGTTAAATTTATATCTAAACATGTGATTGTTTTAGTCACTATTATAAATGATTTTTTTTAAATTTCCTCTTTATAATGTGCATCAGTAGGCATTGTATAGATGGCTTATATTTTTTACGCATTCTAACAGTGTCCTTCTTGATTGGAGAGTTCAAGCCAATAACATTTAATGCTATTATGTAAAGGCATTACAAAATTCATCCATATTTTCCTTTGGTATTCTCTTGTCATATTTTACTTTTGTCTGTCATTTTACCCTTTAATTTACCCTTCCTAATAATCTTAATTTCAACACTTTTCTCCAAGTCTCTTGCCCTTGACTTTCCTTTCAGGCTGCAGCACTCCCTTTAGAATCTCTTGTAATTCTGGTCTTTTGGTAACATATTTTTTATCAGTTTTTGTTTGTCTGTGAAGACTTTGAATTCACTGTCATTTTTGGAGGACAGTTTTTGATGAATACCGATTTCTAGGCTGACAGTTTTTCTCCTTCAATACCTTAAATACATCATGCCTCTTTCTTCTTGCTGCCATAGTTTCTTATAAAAGGTCATTTCTTAATCTTATTGAAGTTCCTTTGAAAATTATGCTTTTCTTTTCTATTGCTGCTTTCAGAATTCTCTCTTTATCTCTGATATTTGTCATTCAGTATAGTAGGTGTCTTAGGGCATGTCTATTCAGATTTATTCTGTTTTGGGTGCATTGTCCTTGGATACTGATATTTTTTATGTCTTTCATAAAAAATATGAAATTGTTTTTGCTCCTTTCATTGTTTCTGCTCCTTTCATTCTCTTCTCCTTCTGATAATGTGTGTGTTTGTGCAGTTCACATTGTCATTCAATTCCCTGAAGACTTGTTCCACTGTTTCCATTCTATTCTCTTTCTTTTCTCCTGTCTTTTCCAGTTCGGATGTTCTATCTTTGGAATCACTAATTCTGAATTCAAGCAATTCAAATCTGCTCTTATATACCTCTAGTGTAATTTTAATCTCATCCATTTTATCCTTCATTCCCATAAGGTTTGTTACTTTTCTTTGCAGGCTTTCAATTTGTTCTTTATGCTCTCCCAGTGTCTCCTTAATATCTTTTTTCTCTTTAGTCATATTTTCTCTCAATTCTTTAAATTGATTTAATAGCATTGTGTGATTATCATTGATTAATTTTCTTAAATTATATATCTCTTCAGGATATTTGTTTTTTTTCCTTTGGCTGGGCCATCTTTTCCTGTTTCTTAGTATGGCTTGTAATTTTTTGCTGATGTCCAGGCATCTGAATATGTTGGTTAATTTACTCTGATGGCCAGTTTCTCTCTTTGCTTGTTTTTACCAGTCTTTTTTTGATATATGGTTCAAATTATTCTGTCTTCAAAATTGCCGGGATAAATGATCAAAATCATGCTATGGACTCTCTAATGGTGTACAGAGTTTCTCCCAGGACTTAGGGCACAGAGAAACCCAAAAGTAGTTTATACCCCTGCAATTTCTAGACCAGCCAGCAGATAGCACTCTTAGATGCACATTTCCATGGAGTTGTTTCACTTTCTACTTTCTATTAGTTCAGTCTGTCTGGAGATGAAATTCAAAGTAGCCTATACTGGCCAAGTTCACTGTAGAGAGGCCCCATGCTTCCCCCTCTCTTTTCCCTTGTAACAGCTTACAGGGAGAATGATGTCTGTTCCCCTCTCATCTAGCTTCAGTGAGCCTGAGGTTTTACCCCAGCTTAATTTATTTGGGGTGTGGGAGGTTTTGGCAGTTTGATATAGTTATGAATTCCAAAAATAGGTATTGGATTATGCTTGTAAACTGGTCTGTTCCTCTGAACAGGATTAAGTTATGATTAGGGCTTTGATTGGGCCACATCAATAGGATGTTGAGTGTTGAGGACATAAAATTACACAGCAGAGCAGAGGAGTTAGTTGGAGTTTTGATGTTGGGGTTCTGATGCTGAGTTTTGAGCTGAAGTTCCAGGAAGTAAGCCCACAGAAGAGCTTGGTCCTGAGGAAGGAGAGAAGTCCCCAGGAAAAGAGACAAGCCATTCACCTGATAGTCTACAGCTGACCTTGTGGAGGAACCAGAAGAATAAGCCCAGACAGAAATGGAGCCCTGGGAAGAGAGGAACCCAAGAAGACTGAACTTTGGCAAACATCAGCAGTCATCTTGCTCCAACACATGGCAATTAACTTTGGTGAGCAAAGTAAGTTATGCTTTATGGCCTGGTAACTTTGGGCTACTACCCCAAATAAATACCCTTTGTAAAAGCCAATGAGTTTCTGGTATTTTGCATCAGTACCACTTTCGCTGACTAATACAGAATTTGGTACTGAGGAGTGAGGAAGTGCTTTTGCTATTACCAAAATGCTGGAATGTTTTATAAATGGGGAGGGGGGTATTTTATGTAGGAAATGTGAACTGCTTGATGGAAAAGTCCTAGATTGTTGAAGAGACTGTTGTTAGCAATGTGGATGTTAAACTGACTTTTTGTGACACCTTAGAAGTAAATGATGAAACTCTTATTGGAAACTGGAGGAAAGATTATCTGTGTTTTAAAGTTGCAGAGAACTTAGCAAGATTAACTCCTGGTGTTTTATGGAAGACAGAATTTGATGAGACAGAAATTGTTTTATGGAAGACAGAATTTGAAAATGATGAACCTGAGCATTTACTGAAGAACTTTCCAAAGTAAATTTGGAGAATGTGTCTTGGCTTCTCCTTGAATCTTATAGTAAAATGCTAGATGGGAAAAATATGCTGAGAACTGAACTTTGGGGAACAAAGTAAACAGAATCTGATTTCAGAAATTCTAAACCTCTGGAAATCAATATCTCAGACAATAGTGCCCCATATCAGGACTTAATTAAACTTGAAACATGTATATTAGGATTGAAGATGCAATAATCTAGGAAGTATTTGTGGAAAGTCTTACTATCTGATGGATTGGACCCCTGCTTCTTGCATGTTAAACCAACAAGTTTTTGAGAGAGCTGTGTGAACAAAACCACTGTCAGCTTGGACTAAAAGGGACATGGAAAGGAGAGAATGAAGAAGAAACAGCTTTAAGAAGAAAACCATGGAAGTTGAGATCCGGAATTAAGATATCACCTTGTGCCAAGAGAGAAACCCCACCCATATGTACAGAGAGAGTGAGTTTGTCCCAGCAGTTGAAGAGGGTGGATGTTCCCACCAGATGTTCTGGGAGAGTTTTGCCACCCCAGGGTGCAGAGAGGGTGGAGCACATTCCAAAATTATTAATGTGGTTAAGGTCAGCACCCCATATGTCAGAGAGGAATTCACCTGTCCCCCATGGATTAGGGAAGGCCAAGTGGTCAACTCATTACTCTGAGAGTGTTGAGCCTGTGTGCCAAAGGTCAGGGGGAATATTGTCTTCACTTCACTGTACTGGGGGGCTAAGACTGTAACCCAAAGATTGGGTAAGTTGTGGCAATGACCCAAACAGTCTTACAGGGTGAGGTCTGGAGCTTTGTTGACACCCAGATGCTTGATCAGGGTGGAACCAAGAAAATGGCCATTGGGCAAGCCTGTGGAAAGGGTGGGTCATCATGAGACCCCAAGGAAAAGAAACCATCATCTTAAGAATTACTCTCAGACTTTGAAATTGAATGGAAGATGGCCTGCAGGTTTACTGAACTGTAGAGGACCCATGACTCACGTTTAACCTCCAGTTTCTCCTTATGGTAATGAAAATGTCCATCCTTTGTCTTTTCATTTATGTATTGGAAGAAGTTAAATGGTTTTGTAAGTTTCAGCGTTTTACAGCAAATAAGACTTTGCCCCAAGACAAACTGTATTTTTTAAAACTGATTGTGTTATGATTTGGTCTTTGCATTGTTACTGATTTAAAGGTTTTTTTGAATATTGTAATGTATTTTTTGGAATTCAGATCATGGAGTGTCGCAGTTTGATATAGTTATGCATTACAAAAATAGATATTGGATTATGCTTGTAAACTGGTCTGTTCCTCTGGGCATGATTAAGTTATGATTAGGGTTTTGATTGGACCACATCAGTGGAATGTTGAATGTTGATAACATAAAACTACATAGCAGAGCAGAGGAGTTAGTTTGAGTTTTGATGTTGCTGTTCTGATGGTGGGTTTTGAGCCAAAGCCCCAGGAAGTAAGCACAGAGGGGCTTGTTCATGAGGAAGTTGAGAAGTCCCCGGGAAAAGAGACAAGCAATTTGCCTGATAGTCTACAGCTGGCCTTTTGGAGGAAACAGAGGAGTTGAACCCAGATAGAAATGGAGCCCTGGGAAGAGAGGGACCCAAGAAGCCTGAACCCTGGCAAATGTCAGCAGCCATCTTGCTCCAACACATGTCAATAAACTTTGGTGAAGGCAGTAACTCATGCTTTATGGCTTGGTAACTGTGGGTCTCTACCCCAAATAAATATCTTTTATAAAAGCCAACTGGTTTTTGTATTTTGCATCAACACCCCTTTGGCTGACTAATACAGAGGGGATTCATTCCCAGCAACTGTGTGGGTTTAGTAACTCATGTTTGTTGGTTTGGGTTGTTCATCTCTCTGTCCCTCAACCTCCTGGGAGTTGTGTAGCACTCTCCTGATCTGTTGACACCCATAGCAGGTCCCTCAGACAGATTTGGCTATTTCTCCATTGTTTTTGTGAGAGAGCTAAGCCATGCCTGCCTATTGAGATACCATCTGCCCAGAACTCTTCACTTTATTTTTAATTCCAGCCTTTCTCCAGAGAATTCAAGCTCTTTGCCCATATAGAACGAGTATATCAGGTTCCCTGTTGTATCTCAAGAGTGTTGAATATTTCTGTTACATACATAGAATGCATGGTAAAGTACTGTATTTATTGGATTAATTAATAAAGTAGATTTTACATCATCTTTCTCAATGGCCTTATGTTTTCATTTTCCAATATCATAAGAGGATTTTTAACCTTTTAATTTTCTTGTAAATCCAATCAAGATGAATAGAATGCATCTCACTGAATGAAACCCTGGTTAAGTTCAGTAACTGCAGTCTGTGCAATCAAGTTTTGCTCCCTTGAATGGATTACTCATTGGATTTGTTCATTGCTTTCCCTATATAAAGTGAATACAAGTAGAGGTTGAATTTTGCCATAAAGAAGCCAAACAGTGAAGAGCTTTGGGAGAAGAGCAAAGTGTGGTTTTCTTGCCTCAGAATTGAGCACACCTCAATGTCCTCTCTTATGTTTGGAATCTTGGGAGTTTCCCAAACCATCAGATGCATTCCCCATTGCCATTTATAAATACTATCAATTTTCATACATTGACTTTATCAAAGTATTATCTTAAAGTATTTAAATTTTATTGTTATGTGATTTTTACTTCCCCAGTTATTCAATTCTCTTGCCAATTGAGGAAAAAATTTTAATGACTTGCAATTAGTGGGTTTATCTTCACCTCCTGTTCATTTCTCAATGCATCTAATATGGCTTACAACTTCTGTACTTATATACAGTGCCCTTTAGAATTTCCTTATCTCCATTTCAATGAAACAACAGAAAGCCTCTTCAACTTACAAGATTCCTCAACAAATTCCCTGGTTTTCTCCTTCTATCATCCATATCTGCCCTGGTCTTCTAGGTCACAACACTCTCTTGGATTTTTTCTTGCTCCACTTTATATATTTTGAAGGTATATCTGAAACATTAAATATTTGAAATTCCTTAGAACACAGTCCCAGTCATTCCTTTACTTCTATCTTTCTACCTAGGCAATATCTTCACTTCCTTTGACTTATTTATCATCTATGGTTATAGAACTTAAACTTTTGAGTCCAAATATCACCTCTGAGTTCCAGACATGAAAATTCTGCACTGTGATTTTCATTGTTTTATCATCAGTAACTTAGATGGGCTCATAAACTGTTAAAAATCTTGCTTTTCTTTAATAATCCAAACCAGATTGAATGAAATTACCTGTCATACAGAGGCTCAGTAAGGAAATTCAGCGCTATTCTTCATTCAAAATATTGGTATTTGAGAGATATTCTATCTCCACAAAGAAAATAAATCTAGATCATGTAACAAGTAACCCTGCATTTTTCCTTTAAATTGTCTCTTCAAATGTGTCTTTTAAATTCCATAGGGCCAGATTATATGTTTTATTTGCTAATATGACTCTATGTTGCTAATATGGACATGCCTAGTTCAGAGTTGTCTTCCAACATATACACATATTTGAAAAAAAGAAAATCACTTTCTTGAAAAATGTCTGGAAATTACAGTGATCAGAAGGATCTCTAAGCTCAGTGCTTGGAATAGCATAATAGACACCCTGAACTAGGCCAGGAAGAAAAAATATCTTTATTGGCCAGTGGAGGACAGGAGATCTAAGCAATCCCAAGTTGGCCTCCCTGTTGAGAGGTTTTCTTACAGCTTTTATACAGGTTTGAAACAAACAAACAAAAATATTATTGAGTTGAGATCTCTGGGAATGGGTTGTGGAGTTTATTGTTCTTCTCTTGTTAACATCAAGATATATACTATGGGGATGAGGGAAGATGGTGTTGGTTTAAGAGAGCACTCACCATCTCACTCTCAGAGAATGGCTGATTGGGGCCAGGATCCTGCCTGAGTGGTCTGTGCTGGGGGCCCATGGAGTGAGAACCTTGGGTACATCAATCTGGAGGGAGCTGGTGGTGAGGTGGATTGCTCAGGAAAGAATAGTGAGTTTTCCCCCTGGCTATGGTAGCCAACAGAGATGGCTGAGCCACACCATCAGGGAAAATGGCTGGAAGGACCCGAGACTCCCACTGGCAACCTGGTAAGAGAGAGCATTCTTCAAGAGTGGGGCGTTTCTGGAGGAGGGTTGAGAGGGATTTTCTTTCTGTGGATTTGGCTACCTGTGACCCTTTGCAGCTTTGGGGAACAAAATAGCTGGCTTGAAGTGGCACCAGGCTGAAGCAAGCGGTGAATATGCTAGGAAGGCTGATTTACCTAGCTGCCCAGGGATATGCCCTAACTCCCACCAGCAATCCAGTGAGAGGGAGCATTCCCCAGAGTGGGAGCGTTCTGAAAGAAGGTGGAGAGGGGTTTCCTTTCTGTGGGTTTGGTTGCCTGGACCTCTCACAGCTTTTGGGAGCAAATAAGCTGGCTTGAAGTGGCACCACGATGAAGGGAGAGGCAAATGTGTAGACGAAACCTGATTTACCTAACAGCCCTCTTGGCACTGGAGGGGGTGAAACCAGCCAATTTTATTGTTCTGCACTGACAAGCATCAGAGCTTCAGTTCCCTGCAGGAGGCCAGGAAGTTGGAAGTGCTTGATTAGTTTCCCAGAGCCTATTCAGGGTCCCCTCAGTGGAGGGGGTGGTCTAGAGGAAGCCAACTTATGGATCCCTTATTTCTCCAAAAAAATAAATAAATAGAGAAATTTGTAACTTTGTTTAATCACTAAAATCTGCTTCAAAACCTGCAGATGGAACCTTGCAGGGTAATTCATTGATGAACACAAGCAGGCTGAGAAGGTCCACAAAGGGCCAAGAAGGAATGCTGTTCTTCCTTAGCTTTGCTTGACTGCTTGCTTGTGTGTTTGTTTAGTTTTTCTTTATTTACTTGTTGTCTCTTGCTTTTCTTTCCTCTTTCCTCCTCCCTTTTCTCTTCTTTTTTCTTTTTTTTTTAAATTAGGTGTTGCAAGCTTGTCTCTTCTTTATTGTGTTTCTTCTTCCATGATTTCCCATTCTCTGTCAATATTGATTTTGTGTCCCAGCCATATCTGTTTTCCTTCTTTCATCTTTCTACCTTTTGCTTTCTGTTGTGGTTCTTACATACCGCCTTTTTTCATTAGCTCACAACTTCAAGGGTGTCAATTTCTATTTTAACTATTCTGTTTTCATCTTTTTTATTATTATTAAATTTTTTCTTTCAGCCCTTTCTTTACTCTTTCTCTCTCTCCTCATCATTCTGGCCTTCTAAACAATTATATTTATTTTCCCCTATTTGGTTTCCCAGTCCATTGTAGGTACTTCACTTTTTTCCTATTACTCTACACTACATACATGAGTTAATATTCATATTACTAAGTTTTATATGGCCCCTCTTCTAATTTTTACCAATATTACCATTATCCTTCTTTCTTTGTCACATCTTTCAATTCCTCTCACCCTAAATTCTTGGCTTCATGGGAACATAGAAAGAAGTAAGGAAATAGAATAAGAAGAACAAAGTGTCAAAGAGGAAACTTAATACACAGACAGAACCACCAGCTCAATAAAACTCTAGAGCAGAGAGAGAAACCACTCAACTGAATAAACCCATCAAGATAAAATGATGACTAGAGGGCAAGAAAAAAATACAAAGCACACTGGAAACAGGAAGACATGGACCAATACAGTAAACAAACTAAAGACCAGGAAGAGATGCAGAACATCGAACAACTGATCAGAGCTTTCCAAACAAATATTGTGGACCAACATAATGAAGTGAAGGAAGAGAATAAGGATATTAATAAGACACTGGGAGAACATACTGAAGAAATTGTAAACATACATAAAAAGATAATGGATATGATGGTATTCAATGGCACAATCCAAAAAGTTAAAAAAAATGCTGGATTCACATAACAGAGATTTCAACAGGCAGAAGAAGGAAATAGTGATGTGGAAGACAAAACATCTGAAATCAGTTAGTAGAACAGACAGCAGGGAATTAGGGATTTAACCGACAACACAAAATGTACAAACATAGGCATTATAGGCATCCCAGAAGGAGAAGAGAAGGGAAAGGGAACAGAAGGATTGTTAAAGGAAACAATGGCTGAAAACTTCCCAACCCTATTGAGAGAGATGGATGTAGATGTCCAGGAAGGACAGCACACACCAAACAGTATAAATCCCAACAGGCCAACTCCAAGACATATACTTGTTAAAATGTCCCATGCTCTAGACAAAGAGAAAATACTCAAGGCAGCAAGAGAAAAGAGAACTATCACATACAAGGGAAGCACAATAAGATTAAGGGCTGATTTCACATCTGAAAGCATGGAGGCAAGAAGACAGTGGTATGACATCATCAAAGTACTAAAAGAGAAAAACTTCCAACCACTTATACTCTATTCAGAAAACTGGCATTCAAAAATGATGGAGAGTTCAAAATATTCACAGATAAACAGAAATTAAGAGAGTATGCCAATAAGAAACCTTCACTTCAAGAAATACTAAAGGATGTTCTACAAGTTGAAAGGAAAAATCATGGGAGAGAGAGTTGGAGGAGAGTGTAAGAACAAGTAAAAAGACAAAAAGATAAATAAAAAACAGCATATGACATACATTAACCCAAAGAGCATATGGAGAATGTAAGAAATTTGTTGCGAGTAATGACACTGAATGTTAAAGTATTAAACTCACCAGTCAAGAGACACGGATTGGCAGAAAGGATAAGGAAATATGATCCATCTATATGCTGTAGACAGCATATAGATGAAACCCACCTGAGTTTCAAGGAAGCTTAAAGTGAATGGCTGGAAAACAATTTTACAAGCAAACAAGGTAAGGAGGTCCACTATCACCACTCCTATTTAACATTGTCTTAGAAGTACTTGCTCAAGCACTGAGGCAAGAGAAATATATAAAAGTCATCAAAATTGGAAAAGAAGAAGTAAAAATTTCATTTTTTGCAGATGTCATGAACCTATATTTAGAAAACCCTGAGAAATCTACAACAAAGCTTCTAGAACTTATAAAGGAGTTCATTAATGATGCAGGCTATAAGATCAATGCTCAAAAATCAGTAGCATTTCTGTACACCAATAATGAGCAATCTGAGGAGGATATCAAGAAAAAAATACCATTTACAATAACAATTAAAAGAATCAAATACCTAGGAATAAATTTAACTAAGGATGTAAAGGACATATATACAGAAAGCTACACAGCACTGTTCAAAGAAGACTTAAATAAATGGAAGAATATTTCCTGTTCATGGATAGGAAGACTAAACTTCATTAAGATGTCTCTCCTACCCAAATTAATCTATAGATTTAATGCAATCCCAATAAAAATCAACACTGCATTTTTTAAGGAACTGGTAAAACTCTCAACAAAATATATTTGGAAAGGTTAGAGGCCCCGACTCACCAAAGACATATTGAAAAAGAAAAATGAAGTTGGAGGTACCACATGACCTGACTTTAAAACATACTACAAAACTACAGTGGTCAAAACTGCATGGTATTGGCACAAGGATAGTCATACTGACCAATGGGACAGAATTGAGAGTTCTGATATAGATCCTCACATATAAAGTCATCTGATATTTGACAGGACTACCAAGATGACTCCATTGGGAGAAAATGGCCTCTTCAACAAGTGGTGCTTGGGGAACTGGATATCCATATACAAAAGAATGAGAGAGGAATACCATCTCATAATTTATACAAAAATCAACTCAAGATGGATCAAAGATCTATATATAAGAGCCAAAACCATAAAGACCTTGGAAGATAATGTAGGGAAGCATCTACAGGACCTCGTAATAGGAAATGGTTTCATGAACTTCACACCCAAAGAACGAGCAGCAAAAGAAAAAATAGATAAATGGGATCTCTTCAAAATTAAAAACTTCTGTACCTCAAAGGACATTATCAAGAAAATAAAAGGCAGCCTACCCAATGGGAGAAAATATTTGACAACCATATATCTGATAGGAACCTATTATCCTGCATATATGAAGAGAACCTACACCTTGTAAATAAAAATACAAACAACCCATTTTAAAAATGGGCAAGTGACCTGAGAAGACGCTTCTCCAAGGAAGAAAGACAAATTGATAAAAAGCACATGAAAAAAATTTTCAACATCGCTAGCTATTCAGGAAATGCAAATCAAAACTACAATGAGATACCATCCTACACCCGTTAGAATGGTGGCTACTAAAAAAACAGTAGACTATACGTTTTGGAGACGGTGTGGAAGAATGGGAACCCTCATCCACAGCTGGTGGGATTGTGGAATGGTCCAGCCACTTTGGAGGACAGTTTAGCAGTTCCTCCAAAAACTAATAATCGGTATTCCATATGATCCAGCTATTCCACTACTGGGTATATACCCAGAAATATTGAAAGCAAAGACACAAACAGATATATGCACACCAATGTTCATAGTGGCATTGTTCACTATTGCCAAAAGTTGGAATCAACCTCGGTGCCCATCAACAGAAGAAAGGATAAACAAAATGTGGTACAAACTTACAATGTAATATTACTCAGATGTAAGAAGGAATAAAGTGCTAACACACAGAATTACATGGATGAATCTTTAAGATCTTAGGTTGAGTGAAACAAGCCAGGCTTTGAAGGATGAACAGTACATGACCTCACTGATTTGAATTGAGGAAAGTGAGCAGTCTCTGAGAACCATTGTCTGAAAGATAGGTTAACAAGAGAGAGAAAGAGAAGAGAAGGTTGTGAGCTATCACCCATATGGACATAATCTATGGTAAAGTGATAGAGTATAGTTGCTTATTGAAAGGATAGGACAGGTGGGTAGTGAAATTACTGGGTTTGGTGGTGCAGGGTTGACAGGAGTGTAGATTACAAAGGGAGGGTTAGAATACCCAGGATACTGGGGCTAGAGATGGGAGAGGGACCAGGTGAACGTGGGATTTTGGGGCATGATGCTGAAAGTACAGGGGTGGGAATGCTCTTATGGCAATATGATAAGGGAGTGTCACTGGTTTATGGTGTTGGTTAGGGGGGCATCCAGGATGGAGCACATCTGGAGCAGGCTTCTGAGGAGTGTGTGAGTGTTCATCCTGTCATAATGTGTTGTGTCTGTGGGTGGAGACACACACACTGAGTGGGAAGGAGATGGATCCCCATCTTTGGGAGGACAGATTCACCCAGAAACAGACAGATGGGCATCACTTATGTGCAAGGTTGGAACATAATAGGGGATGGTAATCAGCATGTCAAGTCCTCTTGTTGCATGTAACTATGAATCTTGTCATTCAATGAGTCAAGACATGGGGTCGTTACATGCCCCAGGGGGATGGGGTGGGAGGAACAGAATAGATCAAACAGGGAGTATTTAGTGGACAGGGGAAATATTTTTCATTACCTTAGAGTGATGGACACAGGACATGGTAAATATCATCAAAAATTATTCAGTAGTTCAGTCTAAAATATAAATATACTATAAACCATTGACAATTTTTAGTAGCTATGTTTCACTATCAGTAAAACCGTTATAACAATGCTACAATCCACATACAAAAAGGCTTTAATATGGGGTAAGGAAAGGGGGAAGTGTTTGGGTATATGAGAGTCTCTAGTATTCTGTGTGTGACTTTGTTGTAACCTAAAACTTTTATGAAAATTAAATGAAAATTTGGGAGACACTGGAGAGCAAGAGGGGTAAAGTGCCATGGTACAGTCTGGACACCCAATAATGCAGTGATAAAAGGAAAAATTCCAAAAAAAATTTAAAAAAAATTTTTTTTTGTATTTTCCCAGGTTTTGAATTTCCCAAGATTTAATTTTATTTTACTGTTTTTTTTTAAGTTTCCATATATTTTATCTCTTACATTAGAATTTGTCATTATTATTTCATTTTCCTAATACTTGCATTTGACTATTATATGGGCTTCATCTTTAAGGAACCTTTAGATCACAGAAGGGTTACAATGGGGATGGGAGAGGATTGTTGGTGGGGGGTGTCAGGGATGGGGGTTTCATGGGAGAAGTTCACCTGAATATACATAAAAGATATATAAAATTGTTCAAATGATCAAGAGGTGGGGCATGGTCACAGTGGGTGGTGAATCACTCAATAAATGAGAGAATAGTGAATTCTCACCCTGGAGAGCTCAGCCACATTCTCCAAGGGAGCAGCAACAGTCCCTCAAGTGCAGGGACAGTGTCTCGATAAAGAGGATGACCTACTGATGGGTTCTTGTTATTGCTGACTAGCCTTATGAGTCTTTGCTCTTGAAATTGAAACTTAGCCTATTGTTATGGCATGCCTAAATGTGCCACCTGAGAGCCTCCTTGGTGCTAAAATGTGGCCTCTCTCTAAGCCAAACTCAGCATATGAATGCATTACCTTCCCCCAGCATGGGACATGACTCCCGGGGATGAGCCTTCCTGGCAATGAGGGATTACTACCAAGTGCCAACTGGCAATGTGACTGGAAAAAGGCCTTGAATAAAGGGTGGAAAAGGTAAAGACAAATGAGTTCATATGGCTAAGAGATTTCAAAGAGTGTCAGGAGGTCATCCCAGAGGTAATGCTTATGCACACCTCAGTAGAATCTCATATATCACCAAAGTGGATATCACCCTAAACAGAGGGACTCTTGAGGGCCCTGGAGACACCCAGGTCCTATAAAAGGGGGGATAGCTTGAGAGACTGATGCCTTATCAGTGGGCTCTACTTTGGAATCTATTCTCCTGAGAGTGACAGAGTTGGACATAAATAAATCCTCCCTGCACATGGTCCATCAGTCCCTTCTATTCAATCCTATATGTGGTGCTGGTATTCATAGGTGTACTTCCTGAGACTGGAGCCTTTGCCCTACCCTGTGCCAGTTGTGCCTGGAATCTCAGTGGAACTGCAACTCCTACACTACAGCTCAATGGACTCACCCAAGACACCTGATGGGGAGATGATGATGGACAACGGCCATCCCAGGGAATGAAGAGAGTCTTCAGCTGCAGGCAAGATAATCCCATCCATCTTATCCATGGGATATAATTCCTCTCTCACCTGGAGGTGGAGAGGACATCACCATCCCAGACTTCTCAGGATTGGGGGAATAGCTATAGTCTAGAGTGGACTTTCTGGTATTCTGTTTTAGAAATATTGTGATTCAAGCAATGGAAGAATTTACAACACTGATGTGGATTTTGTGGTCACTGGGTGCTTTCGGGGCAGGGAGAGTGAAAAGCAGTTGTAACACAAGGGCTTTCTCCGGACTTAGGAATTATCTTGAGTGACATTACAATGACAGATATAAGCCATTTTATATCATCATATAACAGGCAGAACTGTGTGACAGAGAATGTGGTCTACAGTGTGAGCTATGGTCCATGCTTAGTGGCAAAACCCCAGGATGTGTATATCCATTGCAGGTGATGTACCACACTAATGAAAGATGTTTATGTGAGAGGAAGTGGGAGGTGTGGGAAGTGGAGAATCCCTACAATTTTTGTGAAACATTTATGTAATCTAAGCATCTTTTCAACTATTTTAAAAAATTAAATAAAATTTTAAAAAGGTACATAATATTACTGGTGTCTCTAATTCTCATGGTGATAAAGAGAAAAATTCCTGGGGCCTCCTGGTGAAAGGCAAACTGGCCCAAGTGGTGCAGTGAGCTGATGACCCGTGCAGCATGGTAAGCTGATGGCCTGCATGATGCAGTGAGCTGTTACAGCAAGATGAAACAAAAAAAGGAGACAAGCAGAAACAGGAAAATGCACAGAGAATAGATACAGCAAGCACAAGCAGCAAGCAGGGAGGGATAAATAAATAAAAATTAAATAAATCTTTTTTAAAAAAGAAATAGCAAACTAGACAGGTCTATGTGCTTTCCTACAGAATTTTTTATATCTTCCCTATGGTGCTTGCTAGGTTACACATACATTACATTAAAAAAATTTTTTTTTTTTATTGTGGGTAAAAATAAAATTTTTCACAATACAAACCAATATTTGTAAAATGATATATAAATATATATGCATATATGTGCATTTGCTATATAAATGTTATTATATATATATATATATATATATATTTAAAAGATCTTAGATTACATAAATGTTACACAAAAATTACAGGGATTCCCATGTTCCCCTCCTCCCACACCTCCCATAACGTCCCACATAAACATCTTTCATTAGTGTGGCATATCACCTGCAATGTATATACACATCCTGGGGCTTTGCCACTAAGCACATATATTACATTTTCATCATGGTACAGAAACTAGGCTGAAAACATACAGGGCTATAAAAGAAAATGATGAGAAAGGAATAATTGATTACCTAAAATGCATGACACAAGTGTAATAAAATGTGATTATTTTCATTTCAGAAGAGTGAATTTAAAAATGACAAAATATATATTTGGATACAAATACCTGAATATAAAATGGAGGTAAATTGCTAGATTTCTCTACAGAAATAATTTTTTCTACTTTTCAAGACATATCTGAATAATTTTGTAATCTACTCATTTGATTACTATCAACCAGAGATATAATTAGTACTAGGCTAAGTGGGGTCATACACAGGAGCTGACTTCTAACTTCCACCATTTTCAAAATATCTTTGAATCAAGCCTGCCTGTAGGGAGACTGAAATGAAAAATAAAAGAGAGTGAGGGATAAGCAAAAGGTTACTGCCCTCAATTTCTTTCATTAATTGGCTTATTTTAAAATGAAATAAGTGAAAATGACTGTCAAATGTTATCTGTGTATGCTTTAGATTTTGTTCTTATGTTCATGTTTGGTTTTAGTGCATTTGCTCCATAATGTCATGGTTTTCTGGTACTACTAGTAGTGTTTAATTTATGCACTAAAATCCATGGTCCATGGATTATTGATTAAGATTACCAAGTTGTTACCAAGGCTTGCTTTTTATATGTCTTGAGGTTGAAGAAACAAAATAGAATAAGTATATGGGTCTGTTAATATCTTCAAGAAGTTACAATATTTTTAAAAGATTTATTTTTTATTTATCCCCCCTCACTGTTTGCCCTCATTGTCTGCTCTCTGTGTCCATTCACTGTGTGCTCTCTGTGCTTGCTCATCTTATCTTTAGGAGGCACCAGGAACTGAATCTGGGGCATCCAATGTGGGAGAGTGGTGCTCAATTACTTGAGCCACCCACTTTACTGTGTCTCTCATTGCATTTTTTCTTTGTGTCTCTTCATTGTGTCATCTTGTTGCATCAGCTTGCTGCACCAGCCTGTCATGCCAGCTTGCTGTTTTGCTCATCTTCTCCAGGAGGCATCAGGAACATAGATTCCTTCTCCAGGAGGCATCAGGAACATGGATTATAGAACCATATGTTACAAACTGTATATCCTGATAGAAATCAATGCATAGAGCTTAAATATATTCCATAGGCCTAGTGTTTTAAAATATAGGATGTAGCTCTGTTTACAGTAATGCATCTAAATGGTCATAAAGGAAAAATATTTTCTAGTAGCTGGTTCTTTGATAGCAACCAGAAATTATTTAGCACTACTAAAGTAGTAATCTTTGTTAAAACTCAAAATACGCTGAAGGTACTGTTAAAGCATGTATAAACATACAATGATAATAATTTTAGTTTAAAAAAATTATTTAAAAGCCAACTTATTCATAAAAAACCAATAGTGAAACTTATTCATTTATTTTGGAAACCCCTAATATTTTGATATTTGAAGGTAGATCTGACATAATGAGACCTATACTGGATAGTCTTTCCCCTGCTTGATAGAAAAATATACACACATTAGAACAATTAATAATTTTCTTGTACATTTTTCAGCACAAATATTTCAGCTTATGTAGAGTCACACGGACAACTCAGAAATTATTGGTATATTTCCATTCCTCTTAGATATGGAGATTATAAGAATCTTCTTGCTAAAGATGCTTTAGAGTACTTACCCAGAACAACCAAAATCCATAAAAGTGTGAGGGGTCTTTGAAAAACAAGAAGGTTGATTTTGAGAGTTGTGGAAGGAAGTAAATGATACAAGGTGTTCCTTGAGTAGATTTAACTTGACTAACATCTGAGTTAATCATGATGTGTCTTTTGAATTATAGAACTGATGACCTCATCAACTACATAGAAAGAGAGCTTGTCATCAAAATAGTGCTATATTTAGAGAGATTGAAGTTCTGAACTACACATGTGGTAAAAGTAGCCTCATTAAGACTTGAATTCCTTGTATTCTCAGTCCATTTGAGTTCTTATGATTTAGGGAAAGAATTTTAACCAGGCAGCAGAGTCCTAATTTATTTTGTAAATGATATTCTTTTTAATCAGAAGGTATTATTTAATTTGACTACAGGCAGTTGGGCCCAGGCCATCTGATGTCAGGTTAACATATTATGGATATACAACATTTCTGGATTTATAATTATTTGTTCATTTTCAAAAGGATACACACTTAATATATTACCATTCAGGGAAGGGTTTCATGCAGTTAGACCAGGGGGAGAGACCAAAAATGAACAAACATATAAATGTGCAATGAAAAATTATATTAGTGACCTGAAGGAATAGTAGAATAGTAGTGTAGGTTATAGGAAGGGCAAAGAATAACTTAGGTTGGGGCTCAGTGTAGGAATCTCAGAGGAAATGACAAAACAGAGAATGAAGTACAAGAATATGATGTGGGAAAGTGTTTGAGGGGGTTTCTGTGGAAATTAAGGATGATTATACTGTTCAGTGCTGAAATAATCTCTCTGTATGAATGTATTTGTGTGTTTCTGAGTAATGATTTCTTATTCAATCCTTGTAGGAGTCATAACATAAAAGTACTGAATTTGAAGATAAATATTTTGTTGAAGGTGCTTACCTTGATAATATTATTCCTGATTGACTTCTAGGTTATTTAGAGAGTAAGCTGTTGAAGAGGCAAGTTTATTTGAGATTTCTGGGATCATGGTTGCAGCAATGTCTTGAGTTATATTTGATTTCTTTTGCCTTTATCTAAGAAATTCAAAATGTACACTGTCATTTTAGAGCCAGGAGTGGAATAAATCAAAGCAATTGAATAAATGTGTGAGATTGTCATGGCAGTGTACAGAAATGGGAGAGAAAGGGGCCATAATTCAGCCTTGAGATGTTCTAATAATATTGTTTGAGGAGTACAGTGCAGAACACAAGAGAAAGCTGTGGCTAGAAAAGCTTGAATACACTAGGAGACTGAGATGCCAGATAAGTCTAGGTAAAAGATATTCCCAACCTCTTGCTTTTCTTTCCTCTTTCCTCACCCCATTCTTTTTCTGTCATTTTTTAAAACTAGGTGCTCCTAGCTTGTCTCTTCTTTGCTGTGCTTCTTCTTCAGTGATTTACCAGTCTCTGTCTATATTGATTTTGTATTCCAAACTATCTCTTAACCATCCTTCATCTTTCTGCTTTCTGCTTTCCCTTGTGGCTCTTATATACCACGTTTTTTTCATATGCCCACAACTTAAGGGTGTCAATCTCTATTCTATCTATTTTGTTTTCTTCTTTTTAAATTAATATTACTTTTTTCCTTTCAGCCCTTTCTTTACTCTTTCTCTCCCTCTTCATAATTCTAGCCCTCTAAATCATTATATATATATTTCTCTATTTGGTTTCCCAGTCATTGTAAGCACTCCACTTTTTTTCCTATTACTCTACACTGCCTACATGAGTTAAATATTCATTTCATTACATATTATTGGCCCTCTTCTAACTTTCATCAATATTACTATTATCCTCCTTCCTTTCTCATATCTTTCAATTCCTCTGACGCTAACCTTTTGTCTTCAAGGGAACATAGAAAGAAGCAAGGAAATAAAATAAGAACAAAAAGTGTCAAAGAGAAAACTTAACACACACGCAGAACCACCAGCTAAATAAAAAGCTAGAGCAGAGAGAGAAGCTAATCAACTGAATAATCCCATCAAGATAAAATGATGACTAGAGGGCAGCAAAAAATTAAAAACCACACTGAGAAACAGGAAAACATGGACGAGTAAAATGAACAAACTAAAATCCAGGAAGTGATGCAGAACATCAAACAAGTAATCAAAGTTTTCCAAAAAAATATCATGGACCAATTAAAGAAGTGAAGGAAGAGATTAAGGATATAAATAAGACACTGGGAGAACATACTGAAGAAATTGAAAACATGCACAAAAAGATAACGAATATGATGGTGATCAAAGGCACAATCCAAGAAATCAAAAACACACAGGATTCACATAACAGCAGGTTTGAACAGGCAGAAGAAAGAATTAGTGATGTGGAAGACAATACATCTGAAATCAAACAGATAGTAGAACAGATAGACAAAAAGATAGAAAAAATCCAGCAGGGACTAAGGGAATTAACCAACAATGCAAAATGCACAAACATATGCATATGGACATCCTAGAAGGAGAAGAGAAGGTAAATGTAACAGAAGAAGTGTTGAAGGAAATAATGGCTGAAAACTTCCCAACCCTATTGAGAGAGATGGATGTGCAGATCCAGGAAGCACGGTGCACCCCAAACAGTATAACTCCCAACAGGCCAACTACAAGACATATACTTGTCAAAATGTCCAATACTCAATACAAAGAGAAAATACTCAAAGCAGCAAGAGAAAAGAGAACCATCACATACAAGGGAAGCACAATAAAATTAAGTGCTTATTTCTTATCTGAAACCATGGAGGCAAGAAGACAGTGGTATGGCATAGTCAAAGTACTAAAAGGAAAAAAAAACTACCAGCCATGAATTCTCTATCAACAAAACTGTCATTTAAAAATGATGGAGAGTTCAAAATATTCATAGATAAACAGAAATTAAGAGAATATGTCAATAAGGAACCTGCACTTCAAGATATATTAAAGGAAGTTCTACAAGATGAAAGGAAAAAACAAGTGAGAGAGAGTTGGAGGAGAGTTTAAAAACAACTAAAAAGACAAAAACAAAAACAAAACAACATATGACATACATTAACCCAAAGAAAAAATGGCTGAAGTAAGAAATTTATTTTCAGTAATAACACTGAATGTGAATGGATTAAATTCACCAATCAAGAGACACAGATTGGCAGAATGGATAAGGAAATAGGATCCATCTATATGCTGTCTACAAGAAACCCACCTTCAACCCAAGAATTCAAGGAGACTGAAAGTGAATGGCTGAAAAACAATTTTACAAGATAACAATAGCCAAAAAAGGGCAGGAGCCACTATTCTAAAATCAGACAAAATAGACTTTAAATGCAAAATTATTGTAAGGGACAAAGATGGACACTATATATAGTAAAAGGGGTAATTGCTCAAGAAGAGAGAACAATCATAAATATTTATGCACATAATCGGGGTGCCTCAGGATACATGAGGCAAACTCTGGAGAAACTAAGTGGAGAAATAAATGCCTCTACAATTATATAGGGGGACTTTAATACAACATTATCATGATTAGACAGAACATCTAGATGGACAATAAAAAAAGAAACAAAGACTCTCAACAATACATCAGAGGACCTGGACTTAATAGACATATACAGAGCACTACACCCAAATACAGCAAGATTTACATTCTTCTCGAATGCACATGGGTCATACTCCAAGATAGACCACAACGTTGGGCAGAGATCAACTCTCAATGAATTCAGAAAGATTGAGATTATACAAGGTAATTTCTCTGACCACAATGGAATGAAATTGGAAATCACTAAGGCCAGAGAAACAGGTTTGACACAAGGATATGGAACGTAAACAACACATTCTTACACAAAGAGTGAGTCAAGGAGGAAATCTCAAAAGAAATCAGTAACTACCTTGAAACTAATGAAAACGACAACACAACATATCAAAACGTATGGGTTGCAGCAAAAGCAGTCCTGAGAAGGAAGTTCATAGCCATAAATACATATATTAAAAAAGAAGAAAGAGCTAAAATTGAAGACCTAATTGTACAATTGGAGGAATTGGAAAAACATCAACAAACTAAACCTAAAGGAAGAACAAAGAAGGAAATAACAATGATTAGAGCAGAACTAAATGAAATAGAGAATAACAAAGCACTAGAAACAATAAACAAAACCAAAAGCTGGTTCTTTGAGAATATCAATAAAATTGACAAACCCTTAGCCAGACAAACAAAGAAAAAGGGAGAGCAGATGCAAATACACAAAATAAGGAATAAGCAAGGGGATATCACTACTGACCTCACAGAAATACAGAGTATCATAATAGGATACTTTGAAAAATTATATGTAACAAAACTGATAATTTAGAGGAAATGGACAATTTTCTAGAAACTCACAAACAGCCTACATTGATGAAAGAAGAAATTGATGAACTCAACAGTCCTCTTACAAGTAAAGAGATAGACTCAGTTATCAAAAACTTCCAACTAAGAAGAGACCAGGACCAGATTGCTTCACAGCTGAATTCTACCAAACATTTAGTAAAGAGCTAACACCAATTCTGCTTAAGCTCTTCCAAAAAATAGAAGTAGAAGGAATATTGCTTAACTCATTCTACGATGCCAACATTACCCTAATACCAAAACCAAACAAAGATACCACAAGAAAGGAAAATTACAGACCAATTTCTTTAAGGAACCCAGATGCTAAAATCCTCAACAAAATACTTGCTAATCACATTCAAAAACATATCAAAATATTATACACCATGACCAAGTGGATTTCATCCCAGGTATGCAAGGATGGTTCAAAATAAGAAAATCAATCAATGTAATACACCACATAAACAGATTGAAAGAAAAAAAAATCACATGATAATCTCTATACATGCAGAAAAAGCATTTGACAAAATACAGCACTCTTTCCTAATAAAAACATTACAAAGGAAAGGAATAGAAGGAAACTTTCTGAAAATGATAAAGGGTTTATATGTAAAACCCAAAGCTAACATCACCTTCCATGGTAAAATCTTAAAGCCTTCCCGCTGAGATTGGGAACAAGACAAGGTTGCCCACTATCACCACTCCTATTTAACATTGTCTTAGAAGTATTTGCTTGAGCACTGAGTCAAGAAAAGGATATAAAAGGCATCCAGAACAGAAAAGAAGTAAAAATTCCATTATTTGCAGATGACATGATCCTATACATAGAAATCCCTGAGAAATCTACAACAAGGCTTCTAGAACTTATAAAGGAGATCAGTAATGATGCAGGCTATAAGATCAATGCTCAAAAATCAGTAGCATTTCTGTACACCAATAATGAGCAATCTGAGGAAGATATCAAGAAAAAAATACCATTTACAATAGCAATTAAAAGAATCAAATACCTAGGAATAAATTTAACTAAGGATGCAAAGGACATATATACAGAAAACTACACAGCACTGTTAAAGGAAAACAAAGAAGACTTAAATAAATGGAAGAATATTCCCTGTTCATGGATAGGAAGATAAACATCATCAAGATGTCTATTCTATCCAACTACTCTACATATTTAATGCAATCGCAATATTTTTTAAGGAACAGGAAAAACTAACCACAAAATATATTTGAAGAGGTAAGAGGCCCCGAATTGCCAAATACATATTGAAAAAGAAAAATGAAGTTGGAGGTATCACATTACCTGACTTTAAAACATACTACAAACTACAGTGATCAAAACTGCAAGGTATTGGCACAAGGATAGACATACTGACCAATGGAACCAAATTGAGTGTTCTGATATAGATCGTTGCATACAGAGTCATCTGATATATGACAAGGCCTCGAAGTCCACTCAGTTGGGAAATAATGGCCTCTTTAATAAGTGGTGCTTGGAGAACTGGATATCCATATCCAAAATAATGAGAGAAGAATACCGTCTCACACCATATACAAAAATCAACTCAAGATGGATCAAAGATCTAAATATAAGAGCCAAAACAATAAAGACTTTGGAAGATAATGAAGGGAAGCATCTACAGGACCTTGTAATAGGAAATGGTTTCATGACCTTCATAGCCAAAGCATGAGCAGCAAGAGAAAAAATAGATAAATGTGATCTCATCAAAATTAAAAACTTCTGCACCTCAAAGGACATTATTAAGAAATTAAAAAGGCACCTACCCAAAGGGAGAAAATATTTGTCAACCATATATCTTATAGGAGCATAATACCCTGCATATATAAAGAAATCATATACCCTGAAAATAAAAGACAAACAACCCATTTAAAAAATGAGCAAGTGACCTGAAAAGACACTTCTCCAAGGAAGAAATACAAATGGCTAAAAAGCACATGAAAAAATGCTCAACATCGTTACTATTAGGGAAATGCAAATCAAAACCACAATGAGATACCCTTTTACACCCATCAGAATGGCAGCTATTAAAAAAACAGCAGAATATAATTGTTGGAGAGGATTTGGAGGAATAAGAACCCTCATCGACTGCTGGTGGGATTGTGGAATGGTCCAGTCACTGTGGAGGACAGTTTGGTGATTCCTCAGAACACTAACAATAGATCATCTGTATGATCCAGCAAGTCCACTGCTGGGTATATACCCAGAAGAATTTAAAGTAAAGAAACAAACAGATATATGCACACCAGTGTTCATAGCAGCATTGTTCACAATTGCCAATAGCTGTAATCAGCCCCGGTGTCCATCAACATTTGAATGGATAAGCAAAATGTGATACATACACATAATGGAATATTACTCAGTTTTTAAAAGGAATAAAGTGCTAACACATGGAATAACACGAATGAATCTTGAATACCTTATGTTGAGTGAAGGAAGCCAGGCATTGAAGGGTGAACAGTATATGACCTTGCTGATTGGAATTGAGAAAAGTGAGCAGTCTGTGAGAATGACTGTCTGAAAGAAAGGTCAACAAAGGAGAGAGAGAGAAGAGTAGGTTGTGAGCCATCACCCATATGGACATAATCTATGCTAAAGTGATAGAGTATAGTTGCATATGGAAGGATAGGACAGGTGGGTAGTGATATTACTGGGTTTGATGGTACAGGGTTAACAGGTGGGTAGAATAAGAAGGGCAGGTTAGAATACCCAGGGCATGTAACTATGAATCTTGTCATCCCATGAGTCAAGACAGGGGAGTGTCATATGCCCCAGGGGGATGGGGAGTATGGAACTGAAAAGATCAACTGGTTAATTAGTGGTCATGGGAAATATTCTTCATTACCTTACAGTAATGAACACAGGACATGGTAAATATCATAAAAAAATATTGAACTGTACCATCTAAATTGTAAACTATACTGTAAACCATTGACAATGTTTAGTAGCTATATTTCACTATCTGTAAAACAGTGATAACAATGCTACCATCCACCAAAAAAAAAAAAAAAAAAAAAAAAAAAAAAGGTTTTAATATTGGGTGGGGAAGTGGGGAGGGAGGTTGGGTACATGGAAATCTCTAGTATTCAGTGTGTGATTTGCTGTGACCTAAATCTTCTTTGAATACTAAATGAAAATTTGGGAGACACTGGGGAATGAGAGGGGGAATGTGTCATGGTACACACTAGACATCCGATAATGCAGTGATAAAAGGAGAAAAAATTAAAATTAAAATTAATTAAAATTTTTTCCCATTTTCTGTTTTTGAATGTCACAATCCATTAAAAATACTTTATTTTTAGTTCTTTTTTTCTGAGTCTCTTTGTATTTTATCTCTTGCATTTAAGCTTATCATTATTATTTCATTTTCCTATTAATTATATTTGGTTATTATATGGGCTTTATCTTCAAGGAAGGTTTAGATCACAGAAGGTTACAATCAGGGCTGCAGAGGACAATTGGTTGGGGGTGTCTGGGATGGGGGATTCATGGGAGTAAGTTCATCTGAATATACATGAAAGATATATAAAATTGTTTAAATGATTGAGGGATGGGGCATGGTCACGGTGGTAGACAATCACTCAGTAATGAGGGAATACTGAATTCCCAGCCTGGAGAGCTCTGCCACATTCTCCAAGGGAGCAGCAACAGTCCCACAAGTGCATGGGCAGTGTCTGGCAAAAGAGGATGGCCCACTGTTGGGTTCTTGCTATTGATGAGTAGCCCTATGAGTCTTTTGTAATTGAAACTTGGTCTACTGTTATGGGCTCCCTAAGGGTTGCCATCTGAGAGCCTTCTTGTTGTTCAAATGTGGCCTCTCTCTAAGCCAAACTCAGCATATGAACACATTACCTTCACCCAGCATGGGACATGACTCCCGGGGATGAGCCTCCCTGGCAACAAGGGATTAATACTAAGTGCCAACTGGAAACATGATGCAAAAAAAAGCTTGAATAAAAGGGGGAAAAGGTAAAGACAAATGAGTTCATGTGGCTAAGAGACTTCAAAGAGAGTCGGGAGATCATCCCAGAGGTAACGCTTACACACACCTCAGTAGGATCTCATAGAACACCAAAGTGGATATCACCCCACACAGAGGGGCTCCTGAGGGCTCTGGAGACATCCATGTCCTATATAAGGGGGGATAGCCCCAGAGATTGATGCCTTATCAGTGGGCTCTGCTTTGGAATCTGTGCTCCTGAGAGTGACAGAGTTGGACTCAAATAAGTCCTCCCTGCACATGGTCGATCAGTCCCTTCTATTCAAACCTATATGTGAGGCTGGAGTTTGTATGTGTACTTCCAGAGACTGGAGCCTCTGGCCTGTCTATGTGCCAGCTGTGCCTGGAATCTCAGTAGAGCTGCAACTCCTCCTTTTCAGCTGAATGGATTCACTGAAGTCACCTGATGAGGAGATGATAATGGACAATGGCCATCCCAGGAACTGAATAGAGCCTGTAGCTAAAGGCAGGATATTCCCATTCACCATATCCATGGGATATAAACCCACTCTCACTTGGAGGTGGAGTGGACATCACTATTCCAATCCCCTCTGGATTGGGGGAAGAGCTATGGACTAGAATGGACTTAATGGTATTCTGTTGTAGACATATTGTGACTCAAGAAATGGAAGAAATTATAACAGTGAGGTGGATCCAGTGGCCACCAGATGGTTTTTGGTCAGGGAGGGGAAGGGCAGTTGTAATACAGGGGCTTTTTCAGGAGTTGGGGGTTGTCCTGAGTGACATTGAGGTGATGGATATAGGCCATTTTATATCAGCATATACCATGCAGAACTGTGTGGGAGAGAGTGTGGTCTACAATGTGGACTATGGTCCATGCTTAGTGGCAAAGCCCCAGGATGTGTGTATCCATTGCAGTTGATGTGCCACACTAATGAAAGATGTTTATGTGAGATGTTATGGGAGGTATGGGAGGTGGAGACCACAGGAACCCCTGTAATTTTTGTGTAACATTTATGTAATATAAGCATCTTTTAAAATACATATATATTTATAAATTAACATTTATGTAAGCAAATGCACATATATGCATATGTATTTATATATCATTTTACAAATATTGGTTTGTATTTTGAAAATTTTTATTTTTACCCACAATAAAAATAAAAAATAAAAATAAAGTAATTCCCAAAGGTCCCAGTTCTTCTCTCTTTCCTGCTTATAGCCTGAGGCACACACATTGGATTTATTAATGGTAGCTTATTGGAGATGGTATCATGCTTTATATAAGAGGAGGTCTATGAGATTAACTCATCTTTGAAAGCTATATGAGAAGATGTTAAAAGTGGTCATGTAGATTGTGAAAGAAGGAAAAGGAGATCAGGCACAAGAGAGGAAAAAGGCACAGGGAGGATTTGGGTTCTTAATAGAAGAGATCCAATAAGCTTAAATGAGGAGGTGATTGATTCTGATAAGAGAGTTTGCCTGTAAGGATTTTAAAAAGAAACACAAAAGACAAAAATTCAGTTGGAGACAGAAAACTTAATCAGATGACAAGGCACTTCGATGAAAGAGAAGTATGGGTATGAATGCAGGAATAATTGTGGACATAATTGAGGTTATTTTTTAAAATTACATAATTCACCTGGTCAATATGAAGGTAATTTCATCTGATAAAAATAATGTGAAATATGAGAATATGTGGTTTTCAATACTATGGGACTTGAAGTGGTTATGGAACTTGGAGGAATGACTTAATTATCAAGATGTAGACTGTTTCCCAGACATATACAAAAGGAATAGGAGTTGTGATTCTTCATTTAGACATAAAGCAAGAGCTTAGTAATGTACTGTGTCACAAGCAGTAATAAACATGACAGGAAATTAAAGTCACCTCCTATGTGGGCAGATTTGGTAAATAGTAATATATTTATTGACAGATGAGGTAAATACAGTGACATCAATGTTATTCTCAGGAAGCATATGCTGAAATATGTTTGCTTGGAATACATCTGGCAGCAAATATTAAATGAGTTGGAACCTAATGTTTGGGAAGTGGGTTCAATGCAGTGGAGATTTACTTGTGAGAGGAGAAGCTGTGCAGTGTGTGTGTGGGGGAATTGTAACAAGGTTTATGAAGAGGAACTTTTGACAACAAGGTTAAGATCTGATTATTAAAATGAGAGAATACTTTCCAGGTAATGCAGTATGGTACGGTATGAAATCCTTAAGATATTTGAAATTGGGATACAGGAAGAAAGAAATCAAACTCTAACTTCGTCTTTTTCTGGCCATGTAAGTTTGTCATATTACTTCATATCTCTGAACCTCTATTTAGGACATTTGTTAAATGGGTAAATTAACCCTTATCAGCTTGGTTACCGAAAAGTTTAAATTTTTTAAAAAAATATGTAATTCTGCAAATATATTGAATTCAGTTTCTTCCTGTACTTGAGGTAAAAATGGCTAAGTTAATCCTAGCTCTGATCAACCCCATAATAATGTATATTCTTAAGATTCTTAGTTGATTTCCAAATACATTGAGGGGAGATGTAGAACTCAGTGTTGAGGGGGTTGCATTATTAGACATCACATATGAAAGAACCAAGATGACTTAGGACAAATGTCAGATTCATGGTAGCACAGGAAGGGAGTGAAAGTTCAGAAGACAGAAATGCATGTGAGAGAACCAATTCTAGTGCAAAAAAAAATCAAGAATAATTATAACAGAAATTTCAATCTGCTTCTTCTTGCGGTGAGAACCTAATTCCAGACATGATTTTGGTCAGAGATTCCTATATTTTGGAATGAGGGATGAACTAAAAGTCTTGGAACATCATGGGTTAATTAATAAATACAATTCATAGATAACCGTGTTCTTATCTGTGCAATGAAAGTAATCATATCATCTTTAGTAATCAGAGAAGACAAGACCTCTAGCTTCTTGAACTTGACAAAGGAGAGTCCTCCCCTTATTTCTCTTGGAGCACATTTCATGTTCCTGTTGTTGATTGGGTTGGGCATTTATGGCAGGTGGACCTGAAAATTGTGGTCAAGACTTGAATCTTAAGTCTTTTTTCTCCACTCTCAGCTTCTCTGTTTTTGAGTGAAAATCAAAAGGAATATAGATGCCAGCTAAGGTATTGATAATGCAGTCACAGGTGAGTAGGGAATTCTTTAACTGAAATTACACCTCCGTTGCTAGCAGATGGGAAGATTTTTCCTATTGTTGTGGATATTCCAAGTGCATTCAGGAGCTATTCAAGGATCTGAGCTAAAAACAAATTTATACAATACACAATAATTATGGTAAGTTAGGGACTGATCAATGAATAATCTTACAACCTTTACCAGAGTTGGTTCCAGCTTCCATATAGGCTATGTATTTTCTGAAAAAACGACAGATGTTTTCTTTTTCTCACCCTAACCATGACTTCATTGGATGAATAATGAATCATGAATAATGTTAGTACCTCAGTTTGGCCTAGGTATGTGATAAATAGAGGTGATAGAAATGAGCAAGAACAGAAGATTTACACTCAGAAAGAAGGCTGAGTTTTCAGCTGTTGCATTCAGTCAACCAAAATTACAGGTACTGGAATGTAGGGGTAGGCATATTTGCACATGAGAAGGATGGTAAAATAAAGGAAATGATGAATCATTTATTTCCTCAATTTTAATTTTCTTAAAGTTTTGATGGAATATACTTCTATATTTTGAAATATTTTTTAAGAAGAAAAATAAAATTCCCTTACTACTGTTGTTCAAATTTCCCAATTTCAATTTCTCAATCAAAATTATTCAAATTTTATAAATGAATGCAATGTACAGGAATTATTTTTCCCTTCATTGTGGCTTTGGATTCAGGAGCTGTATAATATGTAGAATAAAATTTCTGTCTCTGTGAAAATTTTTGAAGGCTTGGAGAGACCAGAAGCAATGAAAAGAATTCTTTTAATCTTTTCACAGACAGATGAGATGAAGATAGAAGCAATACAGTGAAAACTGGTATTTGCGTACTCCAGAAAAAGTTCAGATTGAGAAGTCTCCTACCACAAGAATGGTAAAAGGCCATGTATCAGTACAAATGTCTGAGTAGTCCCTGCCTTGTCACCCTCAATCATATGTATTTATACATTATAGTGAATACCTGAGATATATAGCACCGAGGAAAGCAGACCTTACTGATCCTGAGTTCTGTATATGAAACCCATTCAGTTTTGCAGAATTCTGGATATTTCTTCAAGGTTCCCTGCCATTTTAATGAGCAATAGACTTGTGGATTAAATTTAGATGGAAAGGGAAGCGGATGTAGCTCAATCAGTAGGGCTCCCATTTACCATATGGGAGGCCCTGGGTTCGGTTCCAGGGGCCTCCTGGTGAAGGCAAGCTGCCCACATGGCGCAGTTAGCTGACCCAGTGAGCACAAGCAGCAAGGGGGGGATAAATGAATAAATAAATAAAACCTTAAAAAAAAATTTAGATGGAAAGCAATTCACACATTAAATTATTTTATTTGTCAAAATGTATAACATATCCTTAAATGATGTTAAAATAAGAGGAAAGTGAGTGTATCTATATAGGGGAATAATCTAACCATACTCATTTTTTTAAATGATATATCATGGGTTTTGCTTGCCTTATAATAAGTGTAAATTTATTTCAAACTGTTGGGAAATGTTGATTTAGTTATGAATGCTTGAATGAAAATTTTATAATCAGGAGCAAGAAGGCAATTACAAGTTTATTTGGAAATTTTCAGGTGTATATCACACCCCATATCATGTGATTTTCTTTTATAATGGAGTATATATTCAGAGTGAATATGTGTCTGTGAGTGCATCTGAAAGACAGATGGCAGTTCACCATTGATAATTATGTTATTGGAACTCCTATAAATTTTGAGTTATTTATACACAGTTTCTCCTTCTTTAGTGCTATTTTTTACATCATACTCAGCACATTGGTAAAGATAACCTTGTGTGAACACAATTTTCTGTTTTAGGAGTAAGTGACCTTCAAGGATGTGGCTGTAGACTTCACCCAGGAAGAGTGGGATCTCTTAGACATATCCTAGAGAAATCTGTTCAGAGAAGTGATGCTGGAGAATATCAATAACATGGTCTCAGTAGGTGAGACCCTCAAAATTTATCTACCATCTATGTCTGTCTATCATGTATCTACCATCTACCTAACCTATCTACCTATATATTTATCATAAATCATCTTCTATTTATTTATTCAATATCTAAATTCTCCACATTGTACAATCTTTATTTTCCCATATATTATATTTTACATTCTATAATTTTAATAAATTTATATTGTAATATAAAAAATAAAACTGCCTAAATGAATGTTTCCTTATTTTTTATTTCATCTAGTTCATCCCAACAGAATTTATCTTCCTGACCACACTTAATGTACTTCTTGAATCTCAATTTCCAGCTCTCAAGGCTATGCTGAGAACTCAATACTTTTCCAGTGGGTAAATAATTGACTGATGAAATAAGTATTCTGCTCTAAAGGCTATGTTGAGGCTTCAGAATGCAGTAACAAAAGCATTGCATATATTCTTTTCCACATAGAATTTAGATCGTTCTGGTGAACTTTATGTTTATTGCATTATTTTTTAACATAATATTCAATCATTGTGGAAATATAGATTGTTCCCCATTTAGAATATAGGTGATTCTGCAGCCTCTCCTTGTACTAGTGCCTGGGTAGCAACAATTAGTGGTCCTCATTGAAATGGGTTAAAGGCCAAGTGTTACAATTTCTGTTGAAATATTATCAATTATCTGAGTTGAAGATATTGTTGCATTGCTGACCTTCATGTTCTGTTACTATGACAACTCAAAATCCAGGTAACTTTTTTTTAGACAAACAGGATTATATGTGCACAAATTATATGTGCTTTCCCTGTTGGAAAAAGGAGAAGTGTGCAGAGAAGGAATAGGATTTCTTCAATACCAGAGTCCAGGTGAGCTCTAAGGACCTGCACATCAAAAGAGGTGCCTCATGATATACTATGTGCTTGATTGAATATATTACCTTCAGGACTCCTTAAATGAGTTAATATTTCTTCAGATTTCCTTACACGAGTTATGATTTCTAAAATGTAGCTGAGGATATTGGGGAAATTTTAGTCACATGTTCTTGCTCCATACATGTCTCAAGCTTAATTCAACTGGTATTGGCATTGACAAAGGGATATTAATTTGTTATTGCAATTAAATTTTCACATAATGATCTTTGTTTTGGTCCTATTCTTGGAAGGCTTTCCCTCTTTTTTACTTCCCTGACATCCCAACTACTTTTTTCCCCTCATATCCAATGTCTGAAAATCTTTTGTGATCATAATATTCTATAATATTTTCTTGTCCCTAGAGTATTCATTAATTTGATATTCTTTCCCAGTTAATTGTTAGAAACATACAGAAAAGGATATTTGGAACTTTCTAAAATTTTCATCGCCCTAATGCTATTGTAACAATATATTCTGTTTTTTTTTTTTTTTTTTTTTTTTTTTTTTTCAATTACTACAGGGAGAAAAAGTGCACTTAAAACTTGGGAAATAATAGAAATGATATTCAACCAACCTATCTTTAAGAAAGACACTTCTAAAATCATTTCATTGGTAAGCTTAATTTTGTAACTCTAATAGTCCAAGCTGATACCCAGGGATGGAATGAATTAGGAATTCAGTAAAGTCTTGAAATTGTAATTAATGTTGGGATTAACTGATAATCCAACAAAAAATCTATCATAGCTTGAATTTAGGTAAAAATTAACCTGAACACAAATTTTAACATGAGTACATATAAAAAATGACTTTATAAAGAAACTTCATGAAGCTCAAAATTGATCAGATACCTCTGCAATTAGATTGTTATAATAGAAAAATTTGTGTATATTGAGTAGAAAAATTTGTAAATGAAATGAACATGGCAAATATTTTAATTGGAGACTATTACTAGTGGATTAGTCTAGATTTCACCTGTAAGAAAACGAAGAAATTCATTATATGGACAAATGTTTTACAGATTCTCATCTAATTCCCCACAGCAGAGATATCACACCCAAAAGAATTCCTTTAAATGTAATTATTTGCAAGATTATTCTCACACATTCACAGTGAACCAACAAGCATTACTTGACATGACAAAGAAATCCTATTTCAGGAAACAACTTAAAACAGTCCTCAATGACCATACATATTTTAATCAACATAAGCATATTCACCCTAAAGTAAATCATATGAATGTTATCAAACTGGTAAAAGCTGTATGCAATGTTCTGACCTCAGACAATACATTGGTACTTCCAAAAAATAGAAAGAAAAAATGTGAGTGTCACCCTTGTTGGAAAATAGTCAATCCATATTATCTGAAAGAACATGAGAGGACTCACACTGGAAAAAAACCCTATGAGTGTCAACTATGTGGAAAAGTCTTTGGTCATTATTCTTTAAATGTCATGAGAGAACTCACAGTATAGAGAAACCCAATGAATGTCATCTTTCTGGGAAAGCCTTCATTGTTCTGTTTCCCTAAACAACATTAGAAAATTCACACTAGAGAGAAACCCCATGTAGCCATTTGGCAATTTGATGTGATTATGAATTCCAAAAAATATAATTGGATCATGCTTGTAAACTGATCTGTTAATATGGGCATGATTAAATTAAGATTAGGGTTGACTGGCCACATCAGTAGGGCATTGAGCCCCATCACTTGGTGGGTGGGGGAATTGAATATAAAAGACAAAGCAAAAACAGAGGGAGCAGTTTTTGAGTTGCAGTTTTGATGTTGGAGTTTTGATGTGGGAGGGAAGGCCCCAGAAGAAGAGAAGTGAGCTGTTCACCTGATAGTCTAAAGCTGACCTGAGGAACCAGAGAAGCTAAGGCTGGAGAGAAATGCAGCCCCAGGGAAGAGAGGAACCCAAGAAGCCTGAACCCTGGAAAACATCAGCAGCTGCCTTGCTCCAACATGTGGCAATGGACTACGGTGAGAGAAGAAATTTATGCTTTATTGCCTGGGAACTGTGGGCTTCTACCCCAAATAAATTCTCTTTATAAAGACCAACCCATTTCTGGTATTTCACATTAGCAACCCTTTGGCTGACTAATATAGAATTTGGTACTGAGGAGTGGGATGTGCTTTTGCAATTACCAAAATGTTGGGACAGTTTTATAAATGGATAAGGGGTATTTTTTGGAGGAATTGTGAAATGTTTGATGGAAAAGGCCTAAATAACTTTGAAGAAACTGTTGATAGTAATATGGATGCTAAAGAGACTTTCTATGATGCCTTAGAAGTAAATGATGAAACTATTATTGGAAACTGGAGGAAAGGTGATCCATGTTTTAAAATTGCAGAGAATTTAGCAAGATTAACTCCTGGTGTTATATGGAAGACAGAATTTGAAAATGGTAAACCAGACCATTTACCTAAAGAACTTTCCAAGGTAAATTTGGAGAAAGTGAATTGGCTTCTCCTTGCAGCTTATAGCAAAATACTAGATGAGCAAAATACACTAAGGACTGAACTTTTGGGAAAAAAGAAAACAGAAGCTTATTCCAGAACTTCCAAGTTTCTGGAAATCAAGTTCCCAGATAAAAGTGCCCCATTTGAAGACTTAGCTAAACCTGGAACTTGTAAATCAGATGTGAAGATGCAGTTATCTTGGAAAGACTTGTGGGAAGTCTTACTGTCTGATGGCTTGAACCCCTGCTTCCTGCATGCTAAACCAACAAAGTTTTTGAGAAAGCTGTATGAACAAAAGCACTGTTAGCTTGGACAAAAGAGGACATGGAAAGGAGAAACTGAAGGAGAAACAGCTTTAAGAAGAACGCCATGGAAGCAAAGATCTGGGATTAAGACTTGGGCCAAGAGAGGAGCCCCACCCATATGTACAGAGAGGGTGAGTTTGCCCAAGCAGTTGAAGAGGGTGGGTGTTCCCACCTGATGTTCTGGGAGAGTTTTACCACCCCAGGGTGCAGAGAGGGTGGAGCACATTCCTCAAAGATTAGGGTGGTTAAGGTCAACACCCTATAAGTCTGAGGGGGATACCTGTACCCCATGGATTAAATAAGACCAGGTGGTCAACTCGTTGCTCTGAGAAGGTTAAACCTGTATGCCAAAGGTTAGGGGAAATTTTCTCTTCATGTCACTGTACTAGGGGAGCTAAGACTCTAACACAAAGATTGGGTAAGGTGTGGCAATCACCCCAACACGCTTGGAGGGCGAGCTTGGTTGACACCCAGATGCTTGATGGGGTGGAACCAAGAAAATGGCCCTTGGGCATGCCCGTTGAAAGGGTGGGCCCCCATGTGGCCCCAAGAAGAATCCATCATCTTAAGAATGACTCTCAGACTATGAAATAGAATGGAGGATGTCCTACAGGATTACTGAACTATAGAGGATCCATGACTCATATTTAATATCCCATTTTCTCCTTATGATAATGAAAATGTTTACCTTTATCTTTCCATTTGTGTATTGGAAGCAGTTAAATGGTTTTGTAAGTTTTAAAGATCTACAGCAGATGGGATTTTGCCTGAAGAGAAATTGGAAATTGCATTTCTTTAAACAGCTATGATATGATTTTGTACTTGGATTGTTACTGATTTAAGGTTTTTTGAATATTGTAATGTATTTTTGGAATTCAGATGGTGGAATGTAACCATTGGGAAATTTGATGTAATTATGAATTCCAAAAATATAATTACATCATGATTGTAAACTGATTTGTTAATCTGGGCATAATTAAGTTATGATTAGGGCATTGACTGGGCCACATCAGTAGGGCATTGAGCCCCACCCCTTGGTGGGTGGGGGAATCACATATAAAAGACAAGACAATGGACAAAGGGGACAGATTTTGAGTTGCAGTTTTGATGTTGGAGGGAAGGGCCCAGGATAAGAGAAGCAAGCTGTTCGCCTGATAGTCTACAACTGACCTTGTGGAGGAACCAGAGGAGCTAAGGCTGGAGAGAAATGCAGCCCCAGGGAAGAGAGAAACCCGAAAAGCCTGAACCTTGGCAAACATCAGCAGCTGCCTTGCTCCAACACGTGGCAATGGGCTTTGGTGAGAGAAGAAATTTATGCTTTATGGCCTGCTAACTGTGGACTTCTATCCCAAATAAATACCCTTTATGAAGACCAACCCATTTCTGGTATTTTGCATTAGCATCCCTTTTGCTGACTAATACACCCCATGTATGTCCTCTATGTGGCAAAACCATCAATCAATATTCTTATCTTAAACAACATATGAGAACTCACACTGGAGATAAACCCTATGAATGCCATGTTTGTGGGAAAGTCTTCATTATACACTCTTCTGTTAAAATACATGGAAAAACTCACACTGGAGAGAAACCTCATGAATGTCACCCATGTGGGAAAGCATTCAGTCTATATTCTTACTTAAAGACATGTGAGGATTCACACTGGAGAGAAATCCCATGAATGTCATCTATGTGGGAAAGCTTTCACTACATCCTCTTCCCTTAAATATCATGAGAGATGTCACACTGGAGAAAAACCCCATGAATGTCATCTATGTGGGAAAGCCTTCATTAAGTCCTCTTCCCTAAAACAACATGAGAGAATTCACACAAGTAGAGAAACCTTATGAGTGCCATATTTGTGGGCAAGGCTACTTTCATTGTTCTTCTCTTAAGAGACATAAGAGAACTCACACTGGAGAGAAACCATAATGAATGTCATCAATGTGCGAAAGCATTCAGTAATTATTCTAATCTTAGAAGACATGAGAGGAATCACACTGGAATGAAATACCATGAATATCATCACTGTGGGAGAGCTTTCAGTGGACATTCCCATCTTCAACAACATGAAAGAACTCACACTGGAGAGAAACTCTATGAATGTCATTTATGTGAAAAAGCCTTCAGTCAATATTCTAATCTTAAGCAACATGAGAGAACTCACACTGTAGAGAAACTTCATGAATGTTGCCTATGTGGGAAACCTTACATTTGTAGTTCTACTCTCCAGAAACATGATAAAATTCATGCTGGACAGAAACCATAATATCATATGTATGGGAAAACCTTAATTTATCTAGTCTTAGACAACAGGAGATTATTCAAACTGGAGAGAATCCCTATGAAATTCAACAACTTGAGAAAGCCATCAGTCATTATTCTGATTTTAAATGTAACAACTCACACTATAAAGGTTTTGGATTTGAAAGAGACTTTAGCCATATATTTAACCTTTAAACATACCAGAGAAGTCATATAGTGAAGAAAGACTATGTTTTTAATCTGTTCAGAAGTTCCTGTAGTCTCCTGTACTACTTCATATAATCTAAGGACATTCACACTGGTGAGAACCCATATGCATGTCATCTATGGAGCAAAGCCCTTGGTATATGGTTAGATGATATATTATGTGAGAGAACTCATAATGAAAATATAATGGAATTGGAGAAGCATCATTTACCACTCTAAATGATAATCTAATCAGAGAAATCATATGTGAGGAGTTCTATATATGTACTTAATGTGGGATTGCCTTTTAATTCCTAATTAATACTTTGAAATAAATGAATGAACTCCACAAATGTGAAACACTCCACAAATGTGAGAGTGTAATTACTGTGCACTCTCAGGCATGAACTAACAGTCATAAGTCTTTACTAGCAGATGAAACCCCTTGAGGGATTTCCAGAAAATTTGTGGTAGAGATTGTATTCAATGAATAATGGGAAATAATTTATTGAGAGACTGGGGAGGTTGTGTGCATCATTAAAGTGTTTCTGTGAAGGACATTCTTTGAGGGCTTTGGGCAAATGATTGGATATCTGACAACTGATTTATGGTTATCAACAGTGGAAATGTTAAAGCTTTGGATATAGGAGAATTTGTGAAGTTCATGATTTTGGAGTCTTTCCCACACAATATAATTTTCTAATTCCCTTTCCTGGATCACTGATTAAATATCCGAAGGGGAGGAACAGATATGGTCACTTTGTTCCTAAGCTTAGATGAACCAATTCTTCATCTCAGTGATTAGAATCTTTATCAGTGGATGTGAGAATCATGCACACAGTAGTTCACTGTGCCAGGCAGAGGTCCAGATCATTCCCAGTGTTCCTCACTAATGTCCCAGTAGGAAGTATCCAGACAAAATGCACTGCAAAAATGGTCTCATTAATAATAAAATATCTAACAGATTCCAAAACCTTCAATGCCTATAAGCAATGTTGGTCAACATTTGCAAATCCTGTCCTTGATATTAATTATTTAAAAATTAAGATCAAGCACATGCAAATATGGAAAACTTAGAGTTAAGCTTTTAAAAACAAATCAATTTTACTGACACATATTAGTAAAACATACAATCTATCCAAAGTGTACAGTCAATGGTATTTGGCATAATCACATAATTGTGTATTCATCACTTCAAACATTATTAAAGCATTTTCATTTCAATAATAATAATAATAAACAAAAAGCAGACAAAAGAGAGGTGATGACATCTCTCAATCTTTCTATGCCCCTCCTGATGTACATAGCTGATATTTCTGGCTATTCTTGCATATTTATTTATTTTAAAGCAGTTTTATTGTGATCTAGTCACATACCATACAATCTATCCCAAGTGTATAAATAATAGGTCTTAGTATAATCAAAATGTTGTGCGTTCATCCCAAAAAATGTTTTAGAACCATTTCATTACTTCAAAAAGAAACAATCCGCACCCCTTACTAGTCACCTTGCAATCGCTTTATCCTTCCACAGCCCTATATAACTAATCTAATTTCATCTTTATAAATTGATTTATTTTACATATTAAATAAATAGAATCATAAAATTTTGAGTTTTTAAAATATCTTATGAGATAAATGTCTACTTATTTTTTACTCATAGTGGTCCAGTTTTCCCAGCACCATTTATTAGAGACAATTCTTTCCAGATTGAGAGCTCTTTTCCACCTTGTCAATAATTGGTTGGCAGAAATCAGAGGGTTGAATTCTGAGTTCTCAATTCTATGTCATTGTTCTATATGTCTATAATTGTGATATTACCATGCTCTTTTGATTACTGTGGCTTTATTATAAATTTTAAGATTGGGTAATGTGAGTCCTTTAACTTCAGTCTTCTTTTTTCATGATGACTTTAGCTACTCAGGGCACATTATCCATCCTTATAAATTTTATGATTTGCTTTTCCATTTCTGCAAAGAAACTTTTTGAATTTGAATTAAGAATGCATTTAATCTACAAATTGCTTTGGGTAGTATTGAATTAAGAATACCCAACCCATGAACATGGAATAGACTTCCATTTATTTACATCTTTTAAAATTTCCTTTAGCAATGTTTTGTATTCTGTTTAGAAGTCCTTTACATACTTAGATAAATTTCTTTTACATTTGATTTTTCAGTTTGTAACTGTGAATGGATTTTTTTTCTTCACTTCTTCTAATTGTTCATTGTGCATAGAAGCTCTACTGACTTTTAGGTGCTGAATTCATTTATTAGTTCTAGGAAATTTGTTGTATATTTTTCAGGATTTTCTGTATATAGTATATCATGTGCAAATAGGGAATGTTTTACTTTTTCCGTTCTAATTTAGATGTCTTTATTTCTTTTTCATACCTAATTGCTCTGCAAGAACTTTCATTACAATGTTGAATAACAGTGGATACAATGCTCTTCTTTGTGTTGTTTGTGATGTTAGATGGAAGGCTTTCAGTCTTTTACCATTAAGTAGGATCTTAGCTATGTGATTTTCATATATGCCCTTTTTCATGTGGAGGAAGTTTCTTTGTATTCCCAGTATTCTAAGTATTTTTTTTATCTACAAAGGATGCTGTATTTTGTTAAATGCCTTTCTGCCTTGATTGAGATGACCTTGTGGGTATTTTCTTTCATTCTGTTAGTGTGGTGGATTACATTAATTTTCTGATGTTGAACCTATCTTGCATATCAAGGGTGATTACTGCTTCATCATCATGTATAGTTCTTTTAATATGCTGCTGGATTCAGTTTACTAGTATTATGTTTAGAATTTTTACCTCTAAATTAATGAGATTTGGGTACATAATTTTTCTTTCTTGTGGTATCTTTATCTGGGTTTACTATGAAGTTGATGCTGGCTTCATAGAATGAGCTATGTCATTTTCCCTCCTCTTCAGTTTTTTGGAAGAGTTTTAGAAGAGTTAAAGTTACATGTTCTTTGAATGCTTGTTAATTTTTTCCTATGAAGCCATGTGTTCCTGAACTAATCTTTTTTGGGAGTTTTTTCCTATCAACTTTATTGATACATATTAATAAATCATACAATTCATCCAAGATGTACAAACAATTTTATGTGCTATAATCACATAGTTGTGCATTTATCACTTCAATCATTATTAGGTCATTTTCATTATTTCAATAATAACAATTAGCAAAAAAAAAAAAAATCCAACAAACAAGATAATTCCTCAAATCTCAATCTCTTTATGCTTCCCACACTGTACATAGCTGCTGTTTCTGGCTATTCTATCCAAAGTGTATAATCAATAACTTTTAGTATAATCACAGTGTTTTTTTGTTTTTTACAAATCTCAATTAAATGTATTGGATACATATAAAAAATTTTGAATCAATATATTACACAATATATTTGGTTCATAGTAATGCATTCATACAGTATTTGTCCTTTTGTGTCTGGCTTGCTTCGCTCAACATAATGTCCTCGAGGTTCATCCATGTTGTCATATGCTTTACGACTTCATTTCTTCTTACAGTTGCATAATATTTAATCATGTGAATAGACCACAGTTTGTTTATCCATTCATCTGTTGATGGACACCTGGGTTGTTTCCAACTTTTGGCAATGGTAATCACAGTGTGGTACATTCATCATCATAAAAATTTTAGAACAATTTCATTACTCCAAAAACAAAGACCTCAAATCCCTTAGCATTCCTTCCTCAGACCTATATAACAACTCATCTTCTTTCATCTTTATGAATTGATTTATATTTACATTTTATATAAATGGAATCAAACAATATGTAGTAGACTGCATCTGGTCTCCGTCACTTAGTATAATGTGACTTTTCTTGTCTCCTATTAACATTGTGTAGTATTAAATTACAATTAATTTAGAGCTTCAAGGAAATATTTTCTTATATATGCAATTCTACCAATATTCGTATTTCACATAATTATATTTCACATAATATATTTAGTTCATAATAGGGCAATCATACAATATTTTTTCTTTTGTGTCTGGCTTGCCTCACTCAACATAATGTCTTCCAGGTTCATCCATGTTGTCATATGTGTCATGACTTCATTTCTTCTTAGTGCTGCATAATATTCCATCATGTGTATACTCCACAAATTGTTTACCCTTTCTTCAGTTGTGACCTTGTCATACTTCATCCACTGCTGAAACTGCTCTTCTAAAGTTTACCATTTATATTTAATTTCTCAAATGCAGTGGACACAAGCCTTTCTCTATCTTCTTGGTCTTTTCTTCCTGATTTCTCATCATTTTTGTAGGTTTGATTATATGCTTTCCAACAATCACCTTGGCTTACCCATATCATCCTGTTGAATTCCTTCCTACCCATTACTTTCTTCCTTCTCAGTGTAGTCTTCATCTCTTTATCCCTTTCATGTTGATGACCCCAAGGTTCAATCTCCTGCTCATAACCTGTCAGTCTACATATTCTCTCTGAGTGAGCACATTCAAACTATGTACTCAACTAAATCAATACGCAAGTGAACCCCAACCCTTCACATTTAGCAAGAACTGTCTCCTCAGCTCCTCATCTGAATTACCAATTGGATTCTCATGGATAACTCAAGCTAAAGATTTCCCCTAAATTTCTGCCCCTCTTCCTTGTCAGGGTGAATGTCACCAACAATGCTCTAATCCAGAATATGGAAGTTTCCTTGACATGTCCTGCTCTCTCATTCATTGATGCAATTAGTGATGATGTGTCAACTCTACTCCCTAAATATGTTTTCTTAATTTCCTTCCTCTCCCTCTTCTTTTTGCCCTAGACTTATCCCAAGTCTTCATTACTTATAGCCTGGCTCCCTATCACAAGATTCCTACTAGTTCCTCTGCCTTTTGACTGATGTCTCTCATATAGAGATGCTATTAGAAAATATAATAATCATAAAAAGTGTGCCAATTGTTTATGTAGTCTGCACAGTAAAGTCCAAACTCCTTGGCATTTCATACCAAAAATGTCATGAACTGGGCACAGTTCATCTTTCCAGGCTCACCTCCACCAACTCTTCAGAGCTATGTTACACTAAAGTTAAGCATATTCTAAATAGGGTTCTGAGGAGAAATTCTCAAATTATTAATGAAATTCTGATCAAATAATTTTAAGTTTGTGAAAGAGTAAAATTGGTATAAACACAGTAATGGGCACTGAAAGTATCCAAGAAAGGAGAAGAGAATATAAATTTTGAGTACTGAACTCCTATATTTCACTGAAAACCCATAAACATCTCTAGGAAGTCAGTTTAGAAAAAGTTACAGAAGGCATTTGGAACAACTATAACAGTTCCTAGAAAATGCTATGCTCACATCTTCTCCACCACTGTCTGGGGTACCATCTATTTATTCATCTACTCCTTTTTTATTTATTTATTTATTCAAAAACATTCATTGTACATCAACTGTATGTACTAAAACTAGTATAGTTTGGACATTCAGAGGTAGAACATGATATATGTGAGTGAAATTAGTAAGCATGTGATTGAAACAGTCAGACTAAATGCTGTGAACTTGGCAGTATAAAATGGGAGGAAATGAATTGGGGAAGCTCATGAGACATCACCATGTGATGAAGTGCTGCTATCACCAGAATGACTGACTCCAGCAGAAACTGTAGTCTTGCTCACATCTTGGTTTTGGACTGTTATTTTCTGAAACTGTGAGTCAATAATTCTTGTTATTTAAGCCAACCACTTAAATATTTGGTATTTGCCTATCTTTTTGGTTGGTTTTTTTGTTTTGTTTTGTTTTTTGTCTCCTCTCTCTCCACCCACCCCATCCCATGATTTGTCTATTTTCAATTGTCTTTATTTCACTTTCATTTTGCTGAAATAAAGTGCTGCATAATAAGAATTCATGCTCAATAGTGTTTTCCTTAAATTGCTTTGACTTTGTCATTCCACTGCTTTGTGGCCAAAATCCACTAATTTTATTGATACTCTGCTTTATGTAATGAGTCATTTTTCTCTTGTTGCTTTCAAGAGTTTCTCCTTGTATTTGAATTTGTTTAATTTTCTTTTTCTATCTGAATTATACTTTGAATAAATGTATCACATAATAAAGGAAGGCAGAAGCCAGAATGATTCTACCTAAATAAATAAACTTTATCTGATCTCTCTACTAAAATATTTTCTATTTTGTAGGAAATATTAGGCATACTGGATAATTTAGAAATATATCTTATGTGGGGACTGCAGTGGGGGAAGCTTCTGGTGTGGCAGAATCAGTTTTGAGATTAATTTTCTGTTGGATCCTCACATGGCAGTATGTGGATAACTTGTGGCAGGTTCTGACAAAGGAAATGCACATATGATTCTCTCTGGAGAGGATTCTCTCATGAGCTCACAAGTTGGTTTTTTGGCTGAAGGACTTTTTACATGTACAGCACTTGAAAGGCTTCTCTACTTAATAAATCTTCTGGTGCACATGGAGGTCTGATGTCTGGAAGATACCTTTGTGACACTTGGCAAAAACAAATAGTCTTATATTCCTGTGTCTTCTCTGGTGGTGTTTAGCTGAGAAGGATAACTAGAAATCCTGGGACAGTTCTCACACCTGTATGATTTCGGGGACTGTGGACTCTTTCTTAGTTTATCCCACATGCCATGTTCCATCATTGCTTTGGTTGGTAGGGCTAGGTTTTGGGCTGGCTTGATCTGTCCTGGGGAGAAACTGTTTTTACACCTCCATAGGCACATCTTGCAAAGAGGATCCTCATAGAGATCCTTCCTGGGATATGGAGGAGTCAAGCTCTGCTCTTCTGGAGTTATGCAGGTCCACCCAAGAACCACTCCCTTCTTCAGGCTTAGGGCTATCATCTTCCTCAATAATAACCAAAGAAGGTACTTGATTGCCTTTGCTAGTAATACTGTCATTTCCTTGATTGGAATATCACTGAAATATTATATTCATCTCCTTGTCCTATTTGAAGGGGAATATCTAGGGGGCCTTGGAAGGTTGTCCTCATGTTCTCTGCTATTGGAGTTGTTGCTGTTATTTTTTTCCATGAGATGAATGACTTCTCTAAAGGGCATATTACCTGAGAAGCAGCCTTCCTGTCCCTGCATGTAGATATAGGCAAAGTCAAGTGACTTCATGCAATCATTTGTCAGATCTTCCATGAGTTTCTCCAGATTTTTTCCACTTGAATCCCAGGTCTCTCTCAAAGTGGACCTATTTCTGCAGTATCCATTCATCATAAACTGTTCCAGGATCAATTGAGAAATAATTTCCATTTTGCTTCCAAGGAAGAAACACACATTTCTCCCTGTGTACGAATCATTTCTTGCTGCAGCCACAAGTGAAATGCCTTGCAGAGTCTTTTTAGTTCCTGCTTTACAAATGAGCCATTGTTGATTTGATTTACCCTGAGCTGTGGGCACTGGAACATAGAGTTCCCTTCTCTCTTCTGGACAGTAGGTCCTTGGGTGGGTCCTTGTATTTGGTTTTCACAATTTGTCTGTGATGTATAGATTTCTTTGTACACATCCTCACAGGATTTTTGTTTTTTGTTGAGCTTCCTGGATATGGATATTTTTTATCATTAAATCTAGGTAATTTTGGTCTTTATTTTTTAAGAATAGTTTTCTTCCCCTTTCTCTCCTCTCCTTCAGGGAGTCCTATTAAATGGAAATTGGTGTATTTGACGTTGTCTCACAGGTGACTGAGGTTCCATTATTTTTCCCTCAATGACTTTTAGTTGGGTTCTGAAGAGTAGATTATACTTATAGGCTCAAGATTCATTCTTTTGCCATATTGAATCATCTGTTGCATTCCTCTACAGGATTTTTTTGTGAATTATTGTTTCACTAACACTAAAATTTCCATTTTAAGGTAATTTTATCTTCCTCTTGAGAATTTACATTTCTTGCTTCATTGTAGTCATGCTTTCTTTTCATTCACTAAATATGATCTACTTTATTTCTTGGAATGTAGTATAATAGCTGTTTGATATCTTTGTTTATCAGATGTCTGGAGATAGATATGGACCATTTCTATTCACTGCCTTTTCCCCTGTGTATGAATCACTTTCCTTTTCCTAAAACTGATCATTCTGGATAATTTAATATATTTTAGCATGTCTGGATTCTTATTTCTACCTGTGATGGTAATTACTGTTGCTTCTGTTGATTTTTTTATTCATATTTTTATTTTGGTCTTGCCTGGACTAAATCTATGAATTCTCTGTATACAACAATATATGTCGAGTGGGGCTCCCGTGAGGGCAAGATGGCGTTAGTGTAGGAGGGCGCACACTGCAAGCTCCCAGAGCAAGGCGGATTGGGGACGGGGTCCTGCCCGGGGGTCTGTGCTGTGCACGCGTGGAGTGAGAGGCTTGGGACATCTCTCTGCGCGGATCGGCGGCGTGGACCGAACGGTGGAGATTCGTGAGTTTTGAGGCTGCCGGTGGAGGTTGGCACAGGCGGCTGAGCCCCGCGGTTACGGAAAAAAATAATAAAACGGCCATTTGGAGCCGCGGGCGGGGCGAAAAAAGTTTTATTTTCTGGGGAGCTGGCTGCCTGGCGCCCCTTGGACCTTGTGTGAACAGAGCAAACGAGCTAGTCAGCACCCGGTGAACTGGAGAGGGGATTTTGGTCGGGGAACGCAGCTGATTTCCCTAGCCACCCAGGGATAAGACCCGGGCCGCTGCGGAGCCAGGAGGAAGGGACACTTCCCAAAAAAGGGAGGGTTCGGTTGGAAGATAGGGAAGGGTATTTTATATTTTTAGACATCGATCTGGCTGCCTGCACCACCCCATAGCTTTGGGGAACAGATAAGCCGACCTGAAGTAGCATTAGGCTGAGAGCAGACGCGAATCTGCACTCAAACTGATTTACTGAGCAACCCGGTGACGCTGGAGCTCGGCGCCAGAAGGGGCGGAATCCGCCATCTTTAGCACTCCTCACTGACTAACATCAGAGTTTCAGCTAACCTGGGGAGTCCGGAAAGTGGGACGTGCTTGATTAATTTCCACGGGCCCAGCTAGGGTCCCTTCCGTAAGGGGGTTGGTCTAGAAGAGGAATTATTTTGGGTCCTGCATTTGGCTTAAAAAAAAAAAAAGTGAGGTCACCTCAACAAATGAAAAATAAATTCTTTTTAATTTAGTTTAATAGGTAAAAGCTGCTTCAGGACCTGCATATAGAACCCTGTGGGGAAATTCATTGATAAACACAAGTAGGCAGGAAGGATCCACGTGGACCCTAGGGGAATCATTGACCCCCCTTAGCTCTGTTTGACTGCTTGCCTGGGTGGATCTTTGGTTTCTCTCTGTTACTTTCTGGTCTATTGCTATTATTCCCATTTTCCTCCCCCCTTTCCTTTTCCTTTTATTTTATTTTTTAAATAGGTGCTGCCAGCTGGTAGCTTATTTGCTGGGCTTCTTATTCAGTAATTTCCCACTCGCTGTATATATTGATTCTGTATTACAAACTATCGCTTATCCTTCCTGCATCTTTCTGCCTTCTGTTTTCTGTTGTGGCTCTTAGAGACAACATTTTTTCATAGGCCCACAACTTAAGGGTGTCAATTTTTATCCCATCTATTTTGTTTTCTTCTTTTTTCTTTTCTTTTTTTTTTTATTAGTATTAACTTTTTTCTTTCAGACCTTTCTCTACTATTTCTCTACCTCCTCATAATTCTAGCCTTCTAAATCACTATATATATATATTCCTCCATTTGTTTTCCCAGTCCATTATAGGAACTCCATATTTTTTCCTAGTACTCTACACTGCCTACACAAGTTAAATATTCATCTCATTAAGTCTCATTTTGCCCCTCTTCTAACTTTTATCAATATTTCTATTATCCTTCTGCCTTCTTTACATCTTATGATTCCTCTGGCCCTAACCTTTTGCCTTCAAGCGAACATAGAAAGAAGTAAGGAAATAAAATAAGAAGAAAAACAGCCAAAGAGAAAACTTAACTCACACGCAGAACCAATAGCTAAATAAAATTCTAGAGCATAGAGAAAACCTAATCAACAGAACAAACCCATCAAGATAATATGATGACCAGAGGGCAACAGAAAAATACAAATGACTCTGAAAAACTGGAAAACATGGAACAGTCCAGTGCACAAAATAAAAACCAGGAAGTAATGCAGTACATCGAACAACTAATCAAAGCTATCCAAACAAATATCATGGACCAACTTAAAGAACTGAAGGAAGAGATTAAGGATATAAAGAAGACACTGGGAGAACATACTGAAGAAATAGCTAACACACCTAAAAAGGTAATGGCTATGATGGCGAACAAAGACAAAAGTCAAGAAATGAAAAAGACGCTGGACTCACATGGCAGCAGAATTGAACAGGCAGAGGAAAGAATTAGTGATATGGAAAACAATACAGTTGAAATCAAAGATATTGTAGAAAAGATAGACAAAAAGATAGAAAAAATCCAGTATGGTCTCAGGGAATTAACCGATAATGCAAGAAGCACAAACATACGTATTATGGGCATCCCAGAAGGAGAAGAGAAGGGAAAGGGAACAGAAGGAGTGTTGAAGGAAGTTATGGCTGAAAACTTCCCAACTCTATTGAGAGAGATGGATGTGCAGATCCAGGAAGCACAGCGCACCCCAAATAGTATAAATCCCAACAGGCCAACTCCAAGACATATACTTGTCAAACTGTCCAATGCTCAAGACAAAGAGAAAATACTCAAGGCAGCAAGAGAAAAGAGAACCATCACATACAAGGGAAGCACAATAAGATTAAGTGCTGATTTCTAAGCTGAAACCATGGAGGCAAGAAGACAGTGGTATGACATAGTCAAAAGACTAAAAGAAAAAAACTTCCAGCCACGAATTCTCTATCCAGCAAAATTGGCATTCAAAAATGATGGAGAGTTCAAAATATTCACAGATAAACAGCAGTTAAGAGAGTATGTCAAGAAGAAACCATCACTTCAAGAAATACTAAAGGAATCTCTACAAATTGAAAGGAAAAAACAAAGGAGAGAGAGTTGGAGGAGAGTTTAAAAACAACTGAAAAGTCAAAAAGAGAAACAAAACAACATATGACATACATTAACCCAAAGAAAAAATGACTGAAGTAAGAAATTCGTTACGAGTAATAACACTGAATGTTAATGGATTAAATTCACCAATCAAAAGACACAGATTGGCAGAATGGATAAGAAAATATGATCCATCTATATGCTGTCTACAAGAAACCATCCTTCGGCCTAGGGATTCAAGGAGGCTGAGAGTGAATGGCTGGAAAACCATTTTACAAGCTAACAATAGCCAAAAAAGGGCAGGAGTAGCTATTCTAATATCAGACAAAATAGACTTTAAATGCAAAACTATTGTAAGAGACAAAGATGGACACTACATATTAGTAAAAGGAGTAATCTCTCAAGAAGAGAGAACAATCATCAACATTTACGCACCTAATCGAGGTGCCTCAAAATACGTGCGGCAAACTCTGGAAAAACTAAGAGGAGAAATAAATTCCTCTACAATTATAGCAGGGGACTTCAACACACCACTATCATCATTAGACAGAACATCTAGGCAGAGAATCAATAAAGAAATGAAGGCACTCACAATACATTAGAAGATTTGGAATTAATAGACATATACAGAACACTACACCCAAATACAGCGGGATTTACATTATTCTCCAGTGCACATGGAACATACTCCAAAATAGACCACATGCTAGGCAACAAAACAACACTCAATGAATACAGAAAGATTGAGATTATACAAAGTAATTTCTCTGACCACAACGGAATGAAGTTGGAAATCAATAATGGCCAGAGAAACAGGTTAGGCACAAGGATATGGAAGTTAATCAACACACTCTTAGACAAACAGTGGGTCAAAGAGGAAATTTCAAAAGAAATCAGTAACTACCTTGAAACTAATGAAAACAACAACACAACATATCAAAACCTATGGGATGCAGCGAAAGCAGTCCTGAGAGGGAAGTTCATAGCCATAAATTCATATATTAAAAAAGAAGAAAGAGCTAAAATTGAAGACCTAACTGCACACTTGGAGGAATTGGAAAAACAACAACAAACTAAACCTAAAGGAAGTAGAAAACAGGAAATAACAAAGATTTGAGCAAAACTAAATGAAATAGAGAATAAGAAAGCACTGGAAACAATAAACAAAACCAAAAGCTGGTTCTTTCGAGAAAATCAACAAAATTAACAAACCCTTAGCCAGACTAACAAAGAAAAAGAGAGAACAAATGCAAATACATAAAATAAGGAATGAGCAAGGTGATATCACTACTGACCCCACAGAAATAAAGAGTATCATAAGAGGATACTTTGAAAAATTATATGCCAACAAGAATGACAATTTAGAGGAAATGGACAAGTTTCTAGAAATCCACAAACAGCCAACATTGATAAAAGAAGAAATAGATGAACTCAACAGCCCAATTACAAGTAAAGAGATAGACTCAGTCATTAAAAACCTCCCAACTAAGAAGAGTCCAGGACCAGATGGCTTCACAGCTGAATTCTACCAAACATTCCGGAAAGAGCTAACACCAATTCTACTTAAGCTCTTCCAAAAAATAGAAGTAGAAGGAATACTACCTAACTCATTCTATGATGCCAACATTACCCTAATACCAAAACCAAATAAAGATACCACAAGAAAGGAAAATTACAGACCAATTTCTCTAATGAACCTAGATGCTAAAATCCTTAACAAAATACTTGCTAATCGCATTCAACAACATATCAAAAGGATTATACACCATGACCAAGTGGGTTTCATCCCAGGTATGCAAGGATGGTTCAATATAAGAAAATCAATCAATGTAATACACCACATAAACAAACTGAAAGAAAAAAATCACATGATCATCTCTACAGATGCAGAAAAAGCATTCGACAAAATACAGCACTCTTTCCTCATAAAAACACTACAAAAGACAGGAATAGATGGAAACTTTCTGAAAATGATAAAGGGTATATATGAAAAACCCAAAGCTAACATCATTTTCAACAGTGAAATCCTAAAAGCCTTCCCTCTGAGATCAGGAACAAGACAAGGATGCCCACTATCACCACTCCTATTTAACATTGTCTTAGAAGTACTTGCACGAGCACTGAGACAAGAAAAGGACATAAAAGGCATCCAGATTGGAAAAGAAGAAGTAAAAATTTCATTATTTGCAGATGACATGATCCTATACATAGAAAGCCCTGAGAAATCGACAACAAGGCTTCTAGAACTTATAAAGGAGTTCAGTAATGTTGCAGGCTATAAGATCAATGCTCAAAAATCAGTAGCATTTCTATACACCAATAACCAGCAAACTGAGGAGGAAATCAGGAAAAAAATACCATTTACAATAGTAAACAAAAGAATCAAATACCTAGGAATAAATTTAACTAAAGATGTAAAGGACTTATATACAGAAAACTACACAACACTGTTAAAGGAAATCAAAGAAGACTTAAATAAATGGAAAAATATTCCCTGTTCATGGATGGGAAGACTAAACATCATCAAGATGTCTATCCTACCCAAACTAATCTACAGATTTAATGCAATCCCAATAAAAGTCAACACTATATTTTTTAAGGAACTGGAAAAACTAACCACAAAATATATTTGGAGAGGTAAGA
>JAKSZT010054437.1:436857-532189 GCA_026826555.1 Tolypeutes matacus | reverse complement strand
AATTATAACAATGAGGTGGAGCCAGTGGCCACTTGACAGTTTTTGGGTAGGGAGGGGATGAGCAGTTGAAATACAGGGGCTTCTTTGGGAGTTGGAGGTTGTCCTGAGTACTGTTGTGGCAATGGATGCAGGCCATTTTAAATCAGCACACACCACTCATAACTGAGTGGGAGAGAGTGTGGTCTATAGTGTGAACTGTGGTCTATGGTTGGTGGCAAGGCTCCAGGATGTGTAAGTTCATTGAGGTTGGTGGGCCACACTGTGGGAGATGTTTGTATTGGATGTGGTGGGAGGTGTGGGAGGTGGGCAACATGGGATTCCCAGTGGGTTCCGTGTAATATTTTAGGTAATCTAAGCACCTCTTAAAATATATGTATATATATATATATAAATAACATTTTTGTAAGCAAATACACATATATGCATATATATTTACATATCATTTTGCAAATGTTTGTATGTATTGTGAGAATTTTTATTTTTATCCATAATAAAAAATAAATAAATAAATAAATAAATAAATATATGTCTCTGCTTGATATATGTTTATGCGTATGTATGCCTAAACGCAAAAATATGTAACATATTTTATATAGCATATATTATATAATTCTTGCTGACTTCCTATGGGTTGCACCTGTTTCTGTGTAGATTGTCAGCTAACAAATGGGCAGAGGTTTTGTTCAACAACATTGGGCTACTAATGGTTCAATCTTCTGCTCATAGATCAATGTGGGTACAGGAATATTGAAAGTTCCCTGACATTTTCATGTCTTTTTCCTTTCTGCTGGGCCCTTTCTGTGCTCATATGTACATGTGAACAGCCTCAGGATCAACTAGGAGCTTATGGATGATGGGAGCCTTAGCTCCCCTCTACTTCTCCTGCATGGAGCCACATCTGGGCATGTGCTTCCCCTACAACATATTCGTAGGCCTTCCCCAAATTCCTGTCTGTGAGATTGTCACTTCAACTAGTCCTTGATGTAGGCTTTTTAGTTAAAAATGAATAGGTGCTTTTTGGGAGAATAGATGAGTTTGCTCAAGAAATAAGGGGTGAAAGTCTAAATAGTATCACAAGGTGAGAAGTTAAGTGGTTGGAGAGAACGTAACTCAGCCCATCCTGACTTGTCAGCCACTTTTGGCAACATGTTCCATGGAGTTTAAAGTAGATTACCAAATCAGCAGTAAACATGTTTTGGACAAGAATGTGTATCATTGGAGCCCTTCCAGAAATGAGAAGAACCAAAAATGACAGGCAGAAAAAGCTGATGGTAAGATATTATCTATTACATTTCATTTAAGTGGCTGGGATCCATGTAGAAGAGCAAAGAGTGACTTTTATCATGAGGATAATATGTAACAAAATAGGCCAGATTGAATATAGGAAAATGAATTTTGTTGCAATTTTCAAACATTGGTATCTCAGGGTAATGCTGACATCTGTTTGAGGAATTTATGACATGCAACTCATGTGATAGTCACCTTTGTCCTGGTGCATAAGCTTGGTACTTAAACCAATACTCACACATTTTCTTGCCAAAGGTAGAGATTACTGTACTTACTGATAGTTTGTGAAATGGGTGGTCCATTTTTGAATTAGACTCATTTGTGTAACCAGGTGGGTGGAAAGAAACAAACCTCAGTTCTTCACTTCTAATATTTGAATGCATACCCACTCTTTTGAGAAAATCCTTGATGACAATTGCTCTTCAAGTTGTAGAGTTGGCAACCAAACTACTTGCATAATGACTATCAGTTACCAGTGAACATACATGGTGGAATAAAATACCTGTGTCTATTCTGAAATTTCTCTTTGTATGATAAATATGGTAAAGATTTAAGGTAGTTGGAGTTACTGAAGTTTGGAAAAACTGAATAAATATTACAAATGATAAAAAACAAAATATGTTAAAAAGAGTAATAAAATAATAAAATGCAATGAGGCCTTTTCATTTTATGCATGACCTAGGCAAACCTATAAATTTGTTCAAATAATTTGTGCACTGAAATCCAAAATTAACTAAGAATGAACATACTTACAAAATTGCAATGTTATGTTCTACAGGCCCTTTAGAAATCTATCATAGAAACTGAAGGAATGATGATAACAATCACAAACTCTAGTTTGGATAAAGAAAAAAGTTGATTCACCCTGTCCTGTCAAACTGGGAAAAATGATAATTTCTTCTTAACCATATTCATTCATTCTCTTAATCCACATTCATGTGCTCAGCAACCATCTTGAGCCTTCAAAATCCTATAAGCACTTTGTCCTGGACCCTGACCTTCACTCATACCTCCTGCACCTTTGCTGTCTGTGGGATGGCTTTCATGAAAAGTCTTGAATCACAGAGCTCTGGCCCTGGGGTTTGCAGTAAGTTTAGGACTGGTGCTGCCAAACCACCCCACACCAAACAAGCATGTCCCAGCCCCATATCTACCCCCTGCCCAGCACATCCCAGTTAGTTCTTGGTGCCACAGTGGATTCTGAACTAGGTAGATGCAAATACCATGAAGGTCCACCTAAGGGAGATGTGAACACATTCCATGCTATTTCCAAGATTTTGGGAAAGCATTGGTTAAGGCACTTGCAGACATTTTTCCCAGTGGGCTATTACTTGGTCATGGGAGCACTTCTTCATTCTACTCTGCAAGGGAGCTCAATTTCCTCAAACCTTCCTTACCCCAGAGCAACACCATGCTCTGTTTTCTGTTGGTCTTCACCCACACAACTCTAAGTTCCATGACAGCAAGCCCCTCAGCCAGCTCTCCTCTCATCCTTGAGAATGGATCACAGCACAGGGAAAATCTGCACCAGCATGAACCCTCTAATTCAGAGGGAAGGAAGCTCAGGGATGCAACCAGATGGAGTGGAGGCCACAAGCCTTGGACCTGGGCTCTCTGATCCAGTGAGTGACTGGTAGATCAGGAAGAGGGTTTGGGATGGAGAGGGACTGGTGAACCAGGAGCTTGTGTTTGGGCTGGGAATGGAGGGGAAGGTACTGGTCTGGGGCTCAGAATCAGTGAGGTTGATTCCCCAGGATGTGCCACTGCTGCCACCAATGATCTCTCATGGTATCTTCCATTCTAAATCCTGCTGATGGCTCCCTGGAATGTCTGCCTGTCTGTGTGCTTATCTGTCTGTTTCCCAGACCATTGCTTCTCCTTCATCTACATAAGGACCCCCTGGAGTTACTGAAAACACTACACCTAGTTGTTAGAGATCAGTGACCATGAAGATGCCCAACAGGTTCTGAGGCATTGGTGGTAGGTCTTTCCCCCTGGGAACTGGAGGACACTGGGAGTGTGTAGGATTGGTCCCCGGTGCAAAAGGAAGGTATGTTCCCTTATCTTATCTCTGTTGTGCCACGGAAACCAGTGAAGGACAATGGTGGTAACTGATGGGAACCATTTGAATGCAGGTACCAAGGGGAGTTAGGGCCCCAATGGTCAAGAAGAGATCTAGCAACTGAGGATTCTTTGCTTCTGCACTCGGGGTCTCCACCACTCTGCCAGGCCTTGGTTTGTACTGGTTGGGAAGATCCAAGAAGTGGTTGAGATAGAGCTGCCTATCTGTGCCGCAATGGGCATAATGCGTGGTGGAGGCAATAGTACCATTGCAGAGCTGTTGCAGAGGGACAGGAGGCATTGGCTGGAGGGAGCCATGCTCTGGGTGGGAGCTGTCAAAAGAAGAGGGAGTAGAGCCCCACTCAAGTCATCACCATGTCTAACTTCTCATAGGGTGCACCCATTCTCATAGAATGCATCTCATGTGGCATCCTTCTGTGCATGTGGCTGTTGCAATCCTTCTATTTGCCTCTCTAGGATGAGTACAGCTTTTCCAGGCCAGACTCCATCTTCAGCCCTCAGATATGAATTGGAACTGCCTAAGGCAGAAAGCTGACATTTACCCAGAGGGCCGGGGGATCTGTTGGCACCAAGGTCCCGCCTGGTCCACTTGTCCACATTCAAACAACACACACTTACTGTGCAATGGGACATCTGTTCAACTCAGCAGTAGAAGCCAAATATCAGTTCCATCTAGTCTACTACCATGGGAAACCCCAACCAAGGGCCATAATGGAGACTGGCAGATGTGGGCTTGGAAGCAGATCATCTGAAGGCATCTTGACTGGGAGGACATGCCCTAGGGCCTGGGAACTGGGATGTACATGGACAGGCATAACCTGAGGATTATGCAAGGAGATGTGGGGCTCCAGAGTCTCCCTGTGATTCCCTGAGTGCCAGAAGCCTACACTTCCATCTCCTGTGCCTTTGCTGTCTGAGGGCAGGCTTCATCCATAAGGCCCTAGAGGCTTAGATCTAAGGCCCTTGGGGGTGTGGTTGGGTCAGAGCGGTTATGCCCCACTTCCTGAAAGCCCTTCCCCAATCCCTCCCCATCTATAACTGGCACAGTAGATTCCACCCTGGGTGGTTACAGATCTGATGATCCTTCCAAGGGTTAATGTAATATATTCTGTGTTTTTTCCAAGACTGCAAGAAAGTGTCAGTTGCTCCCTGCCTCTTGTGTGTGCTTTTCCCAAAGAGCTATCTCTTGGGGGACACTTGAGTCCACCCTAGCAAGTGAGCCCTCCTGCAACTATCACTGACAGCTAGGTTGACTCCCTGCCCTGCTTCCCAGTGGTCTCCACTCACCCAACACTAAGCTCCATTAAATCAAGCCCCTCAGCCCTCTCTCCCCTCATCCTAGAGAAGAAATCCTGGCACAAGATCAACCTGAAATCAGTATGGGCCCTGAGATCCCAGGGAAGGAGGCCCAGGGGTGTAGCCTCCAGGCCAGGAATGAGCCAAGGTTATAGGATGTACAGCTGCTGCTGGTCTCTCTTGGCATTTTCTAGTACAAATCCTGCTGTCCTATGCAGGATAGGTCCCTGGGATATGTCTGTCCCCCTGTTTCTATGCCGGCCTGTTTCCTGGGCAGTTTGTTGTTTTTCCTTGGTCTGCAGAGGTGCCATAGAGTTGCTAAAAGTACCACGTGGTTTCCTGAAAGTACTGGCCGAAAATGTGCCCATGGGGACCTGAGGCATTGGTAGAGCTGTAGGCTCTGTCCACTGGGGACTGGAGGACATGTGGAGTCTGTAGGATAGGGCCCAGGTGCAAAGGGAATATATGTTCCCTCAGCTCATCTCTGTTTTTCCAGGGAAGGTAGCAAAATTCTAGGGTGGTGAGAACAGGTGAACAGACCCTGGTGTGACAATTTGCATGTAGGTGTGAAAGGGCTAGGGGCCCAAAGGCAGAGAAGAGTTCTAGTAGGTGAAGGGATTTTGCTTCCACAGTTGGGGTCACCATTGCCCTCACCAGATCTGGGTTGGTGCCACCTTCCAGTGCCACAGTGGGTAGGGGTTATGGAGGCAACTGTGAAGGTGCACTACAGGGGTGGAGGTTCTTTAGGCCTTCACTGGGGGGGGGAGCCATGTTCTGGGGGTGGTGGCAAAGGAAGAGAGGACAGACACACAGTTGTCAAAAACCCACATCACCTAGTATTTACAGGTAGTCTCCCATGCAAGTACTATCCATGTCTGACCATGCTTTCCTTCTGAGATCAGAGAAGATCGGGCATCCTCTGGCTAGTATAGCAATATCTTCTGGCTACTGTGGCCCATATCCTCAAGCATCATGCTGTACTAAATGCATTGGGCCCTGTGGAGCCTCACCCACCTGCAGGTTCTGAGGTTACCCAGTGCCTAGCTTCAGGCTGCAGGCCCTTCTTTAATGCCACTAGGCCCTGGGTGCCCCTGCCCCAGCAGTACATCTTTTGCGTGGCTCATGTCCACCCTCTGAGGGCCAGAGTGGTGGCCAGAAGGTAAGCTGGCCTTGGCAGTACCAGATGATCTGTCTGTCTGACCAAAGACCAAGGGTCAAGGGCCTAGGGCCAAAGCAATTTTTTAGACCAATGGAATTACAAGTCTCAGTGACTCCTACATACACAGATGGGAGTCTGTTGCAACAAGAAAGTGCTATTGGAGTGTACCAGTCCTTGAGTTTTGGAAATGCAAACTATGCAGGGTGGCCACTAAATTCCCCTTCAGCCTCTTGATCAGCAGCTTTCATCTTGTTATTAGGCTTTAGTGGAAACTGAGCATTTAACAACTGATTGTTCCTATGTGATTCTAAGACCAAAACCAACTATAGTCATGTAAGTACTCTCTAATCCTACTAATAAAATAGGGCAAGTTCAACAAAGCTCCATCATTAAATGGAAATGGTAAATCCAAGAGCAATCCACAGCAGGAACTCAAGGAGATAGTCAGTTCTGTGAACAAAATGCTACTTTGCTGGATTGGGCCAAACAGCCCACAAGGAATGGTCCTGCCCCTCTCTTGGCTAAGTTGGACAGTCCAGCTGATAGTATGCCTTGGTTCACAGATCAAACTGCAAAACTCATAGCTGATGGAGTCCATTGGGCTACTATGGTGATCTGTCCCAAGAATGGACACCTTTTGACAGACTGGATGAGGGTGTTCTGTCCAATTTTGGGTTGAACTATTGTGGTGGGGATGGCTGTGTAAGCTACTCCAACAACCTTCTGCTATATATTTATAGATCCTTGAACTCTTGCAAAATGACTATCCATATTGTCCAGTGATTGGAAAATCAATCATTTGATTATTAGAAGCTCCTTGTAGGCACAGGGGCTATAGCAATAGATTGTGGGCCAGAAAGATCAATTTGTTACCACCACTGGCATCCATTGCTAAAGGTCATTTGATGCAGAACACAAGTAGAATTTCAATGCTGACCAACAAGTTGCAATGGTTGCCCACTGAATCCAATACAGAGTAGGACACAGAAGTCCCAGTGAGATTCAAGAATGGGCAATACATGAGACTCCAGAAGTGGCAGAGGTCAAAGACATAGCACATGACTTATGACAATGAGTTCAAGCTGTCAGCACAGTGTGGTGGGTCATATCAGCTGGGATTTAGGCCCTGAAGAAGAGTGGCAACTTAACCACATTAGAGTGCTTATCATCATTCAAGGGTCCCAATGGTGTCTCACCACTTTAGAAACATATTTTAGATATGGGGCAGCAATTCATGTGCATCATATCTATGCTGGGACCACTGCTCTGGCCTTGGATAAACACTTTGGTTATGTAATCTGAAATGCATGACTCCAATCAGATTAATGTACCTCATTGACAGCATATTTGGCCCAGCAATGGGCATGTTCCCATTGCATGAGATTGGTTTTTCATGCTCCCTATGATCTCCAAGAATATGGGGTGATTTGTTCCTTCCTCAGATTGGATGATCAAGGCTGGAAAGTCTGGGTTAAATAAAAGTTAATGGGTCCCTGCAGAAAACAGTGTCCCTCATCCAATGGGCCCAATGATAAAGGCTTTTGCTGGAGTCACAAATCTGTCATCTCTACCAACATTTAGCCATCACTCCACATAATTCCAGCCAAACTGTCCCTATGGAGGACCACACTGGTCTACTGGATATATTGCCTAGTGTCTCAAGGAAACCACTCTATAGACAAGAAAGATAGAGTCCACTGGCCAGGGGAGCCTACATTCTCCCCATAGAGTTTACTCCAAACTTGGAGAAGGAAAGCTTCCTTTGTATTGAAAGCCTAACTGTCCACCAGGCCATCCCTGGGAGAAGTTCCAAATGACTACTGTAGTGAAATGATGTGATTTGATTCTGATGATTGCTCTTTTTGAGCCCACCTGAATTTAATATTACTATGGGCCACAACACTATTTAAGGACATGACAAATAGATGATCTACAATACTTTGTTCCTACAGTGGGCACACGAGAGAATATAATATGCTGGAGAAGTCAGAAAAACACCTAGAGGCCATCTCCAAGCCCTTGACTATTCCCACTTCTATTCTTTGCACATGTCTAAGTATGTTTCCATTGCACAGCCTGGTTCATATGTTAGGTCTAATGGAAAGGCCTGACCATCCCTTAAACCCAGAAACTGGAAACACATAGCCTAAGCTCCTTATCAAGGCAAGAACTCTCATTGGCAGATCCCCAAATGTTGTGATGTATAAATACTGAACATTCAAACAGCACAAGTCTCTCCTCTCCAATGAGAAGGAAGGCATGCAGAACTTCCAACCTCCAACACTAGTCCGAGCATTTGGCCTCCCTGGTAACCCAGCCATGATGGAATCACTTTCTCTGCTCTTTTATGACACTTTGTTCTGTGCAAAGAATACAGTGTTCATTTACAAAAAGGTGTTATTGTGCCTGAGCCTCTGTCCTCATGATTCACCAAAGAGCAAATTGCTCCACAGATTTTGGCCCTGCAAGCAGAGGTCATGGAGATGTACGGAGTGGAGTGGGTTGGTTTTTTGGCCATTCTTTTCATCACTTTTGCAATCCTTTTGTATGGGAGCATCTTGGACAAAACAGGACTGTGTGTTTGTCTGCTAAACTGAAGAGTCACCCCTGCCATACAAGACTGGTAGAGATTATGGCCCACAGATGCGGTACCTAAACCATGCTGTCTCCATCCAATGGAGAAAGGGTGGTAATAAATGGGGCCTTGAGAACTTCCCAAAGAATTCCAGGGAGTTGGCTAGGTGGATCCATACTGAGATTAATGAAGTTGGGGCTTTCATCACCAGGCATACATTTCTCTAAGGCATGGCTTCTTATATCTGTTCTCATTCTGGAACCAGGCATAGTTCCAGAATGGCATATTCAGACCACCTAGACTGATCTTGTGGTTAGTGTGGGGATGGTCATTATTTAGCAGATTATTAGAACTGAAGATGGGCACCCAGAGGAGAAAAGGAAATTACGATATTTTACAAAGAATATATGAGATATGAAAAATAATTCTGGACAGAAGCCTAGAGAGGATCATACCTCATAATTGTCCTGCATTTACAATGAAGATGTCACTAACACCCTGATCATCCAGACTGAATGGAGGAGTCTTGGCCACCTCATATCCAGACCTGTCCTCCCACAAACTCTTAGCTGGAGTTAAGGGGGAAGGTGGGGAGCTGGTGGGGAGGGAGCATTTGATGGTCCAGCTGCAGCCTCTATTTAACTGGAAACTTCAGCAAGTCAGACAAACATATGTCACTCTGGGTGACTTACCCCTGGATTACAACTAAGCCTTGGAATAGTGAGGATGGAGCTGTGGTCATATTCAGACCACTTGGTTTTGGCATGTGGATATTCCACCCCCATAAGAGGGATTTAGCCCCTCATTGGGTTCCAAGTTTATGGTAGGACATTGATAATTTTAATAGAAAGTGTCCTCCTGAGTGGGGCAACAAGTTGTTTCTGCTGCTCACCCCAGGGATTTCCCTGGGAAGCTCCATTGAATAGCTTTATCATCCCTCCCTGCTTCACACTAAAATGGTGTCAACTGAGGTAATTGACAAAGGAACTAGGGGTGGGGAGTAGGCACTGGATTGTTGACCCAGCAAGCCCTGACATCTGCAGGTGCTTCAGCAACTATCACTTCCTTGGGGTCCCATCTTGCCAAGCAGTGTTCTTCTGGTTATTAGAGCAAGGGGTCCCAAAAGACAACATAGAGGGGAGGTTCTATGAAGAAGTGTGGGGAAAATATAAATTAGACAGAAAGCCACAAGCTCAATAGGAATAATCTTCCTTTTCCAGATCCTTTCCCCTCAATTGCCAGGCAGGGTAAGTAGAAGAGAAAGAGGAACTTGGATATCTCCCAAATCCATCTTCAACTCTGATTGAGGAGTCTGGCACTTGGGAAAGGTCTCTATACCAAGATATGACTGAATTGAAAATAGCTGAGGAATGGGGCCAAGAATGATGGCCATCCTCCAGGACCCTAGGCCATATGCTCCAGTTCAGATACAATTTGGGAGTATTGAACAAACTTCATAGCACCTTTGGATACAGGCACCCAGGTCACTATCATTCCAGTAGATGCAGAGCAGAGGTGTTGCAAGGTTTTTATGCATTCCACAAGGTTTGGAAGGTTACTGCTACCCTGGGTCCCAGTCTGTTTGGCCTTTGGCCTTCTCCTTAGTCATGCTTCCTGCCAAGGAATACATTGAAGTAATTTATATCCTGCACAACTGCACATCCCAATGGTGACTACAAGTATATGCTCCCCAATGCCAACAAATTCTGACCATCATTGTTGGGGAAGTGACAATATTACTTTCCTTGTGGAGTAAAGGAACATGTAAAAGACCTGTCTTCAGCTGTCATCTGCTCCACCGTCTCCACCTTTAATAGCCTACTGTGGCCAGTTGAAAAGGCAAGTGAAGGATGGTGATTAATTATAGACTATTGGTGCTTCTATGTAGAAGTGATGCTTTTGGTACCTGTGGCCCCAGACACTGTGACTTTCTTGGAAACTCTCATGGCATCCACTAATGGTTGATATGCAGTTGTTGACCTGGTGAATGTCTTTTTACCTTCTCACTCTGAAAGAAGGACCAGGAACTATTTTCTTTCCAATGGCAATGCCTACTGTTTACCTTCACTGAACTGCCACACGAGTATTTAAACTCATCAACTGTAGCAGTTTGACAGTTTGATATAGTTATGAATTCCAAAAATAGATATTGAATTATGCTTGTAAACTGGTCTGTTAATCTAGGCATGGTTAATTTATGATTAGGGAATTGACTGGGTCATATCAGTAAGGCATTGAGCCCCACCCCTTGGTGGGTGAGGAATAAAATATAAATGGCATGACTGGGTCATATCAGTAAGGCATTGAGCCCCACCCCTTGGTGGGTGAGTAATAAAATATAAATGGCATGGCAAAGGACAGAGTTGTAGTAGTTCTGATGCTGGAGTCTTGAGCTGGAGCCCCAGGAAGTAAGAGAGCTTCATCGTGAGGAAGGAGAGAAGGCCGTGGGAAAAGACATGAACCAGGCACCTGAGAGTCTACAGCTGGCCTTGTGGAGAGAGGCAAAGCCTAGAGAGCCTCGTAGTCTACAGCTGACCTTGTGAAGGAAACAGAGGAGTTGAGCCTGGAAAGAAACAGAGCCCTGGGAAGAGAGGAACCCAAGAAGCCTGAACCCTGGCAAACATTGGCAGCTGTCTTGCTCCAACACGTGGTAATGGACTTCGGTGAGAGAAGAAATTTATGCTTTATAGCCTGCTAACTGTGGACTCCTACCCCAATTAAATACCCTTTATCAAGACCAACCAATTTCTGGTATTTTGCATCAGCACCCCTTTGCCTGGCTAATACACTAAGTACACTAGTACACTAACTGACTAAGGCCCAACCCAGTAGTTCAATTTCTTCAGTAGTATATCAGCTTAAGTCAGCACTGGATCCATAATCCAACACAGAAGAAATTACTGTCCCAAAGTTAGCGGCTCCAAATATGAAGCCCAGTGATTTATTTTTTCTTTTCTAAAAATATTTTTAAAAGAAGCTTTAGATTACATAAATGTTACATCAAAAAATATAGGGGATTCCCAAATAACCCACCCCCTGTCCCTCCCACATTTTATATGCTGAGTTTAGTTTAGAGACAGGCCACATTTGAACAAGGAGACATTTAGGAGGTAACTCTTAGACAATATATAATACTAGAATAAGTTTCAATTTCACAAGAAAATGTTAATAATTACAATCATAAACATCATGTGCCTGCATAATAGTCTGTCCTCCTTCAATAGGCACTGCCCATGTATTCAGACGATTCTTGCTGTTCTATTAGAAAATGGAGCAGGACTATCCAGGATGGTAATTCAATATACCCATGGTTACTATGTGAGTCTCCATCCAAGCAGACAACACCCCATGACCACTTGAATATGTTCATATGCCATAGAGGCATGCCTCAGGTGCAGCCGTCCCCAAGCATCCCCATCACCAACACCCTGCACCAGTGATCCTCCCCTGTCACAGCTGTGACTCTTCTGTGGTCCAAACCTCACCAAAAACAAAGCCAAAAAAAACCCTAATACAAATAATGAAATAATAATGAATAAAAAATAAAATACACAAATGAAAAAATTTTTTTCCTTTTGTCTTTCATCACTGTAAGATGTGTTATCATATATGTACAGTGACAATTTCTTACGTTTTTCACTTTATGTTCAAAGAAGCTGTAGCCGTTGGGCAATTTGATGTAATTATTAATTCCAAAAATAGATATTGGATTATGCTTGTAAACTGATCTGTTAATCTGGGCATGATTAAATGATCATTAGGGCATTAACTGGGCCAGGTCAGTAGGGCATTGAGCCTGACCCCTTGGTGGGGTGGGAATCAAATATAAAAGGCAAGGCAAAAGACACAGTTGAAGCTGTTCTGATGTTAGAGAGAATACCCCAGGAAAAGAGAAGTGAGCCCTTCACCTGATAGTCTAAGGTGACCTTGTGGAGGAAGCAGAGGAGCTAAGCCTGGAGAGAAACGCAGCCCCAGGAAGAGAGGAACCCAAGAAGACTGAACCCTGGTAAACTTCAGCAGCTGTCTTGCTCCAACATGTGGCAATGGGCTTTAGTGAGGGAAGAAACTTAAGATATACAGCCTGGTAACTATGGACTTCTACCCTAAATAAATACCCTTTATAAAGACCAACCAATTCCTGGTATTTTGTATCAGCACCACTCTGGCTGACTAACACAGAAGATTTAGATAACAGAAAGGTCACATAGAAAATATAGGGGATTCCCATAACCCCAAACACCTTCCACTCCACCCGCTCTCCCCTATTAATATTTTACATGTGTATGGCATATTTGTTACAATTGATGTACAAATATTGAAGCATTGCTACTAACTATGGTCAATGATTTACATTATGATTTACATTTTGTCCATACAATTTTATAGATTTTGACAAAATTTAATATCACCTGTATCCTTCATTTCAAGATAATACAGAACAATTCCAATTCCTTAAAAATGCCCCATGTTTCATTTATTCTCCTCATCCCTTTGCCTACCCCTGGAGCCTATGGTAACTACTAAGTTTCAATTTTTGAAAAATAAGGTTCATAGTTACATGCTTGACATATTGGTCTGTTTTCACTTATTAGGCACTGCCTATGTTCTCAAGAGATTCTTGCCCCTTTAATTAAGAACAGAGCAGTACTACTTAGGATAGGAGTTTAATATTTTCCTGTTTATTATGGGCTTCTCCACCCACTGAGATAACACACTATGACAAAATGAACACTTTCATATTCCATAAAGGCATGCCCCAGGTGCGCCCTGTCTAACATATCCCCCCACCCCTGATGCCCTGCACCAGTAATCCTCCCCTGCCATATTCTTCAAAAGAATATTCCCACCATTGTAGTTTTTTTTCCAGTTTTTAAAAATTCATTAAAATATATCACTCACACATGAATATACATAAACAATAAGCGTATAGCAATAGTTGTGAACTTACAAAACCAACATACATAACATCATAGAGGGCTCTCATACCTCACCCTACCTCCAATACCTTGCATTGTTGTGAAACATTTTTAACTAATGATTAAAGAGCATCCTCAAAATATTACTGCTAATGAAAGTATTTTCCCCCAAACCACCTTATTATTATTATATCATTTATACACGAACATACATAAACAACAAATGTATAGTAAAAGCTGTGAACTTACAAAGCAAACATTCATAACATCATACAGGGGTCCCATACATCAACCCTCCACCAACACTTTGCATTGTCATGAGACATTTGTTACAAATTATGAAAGAATATTGTCAAAATCTTACTACTAATTATCGTCCTTATCTTACATTTGGTGTATTTTTCCCCTAACCCACCCTTTTCTTATTTTATAAATATATTTTCATGACAGAAGATATAAACTTACAAAACAATCATGCACATGTGCAGAAATCCCAAAGAACACCCCTCTATCAACACAGTACACCATGGTGGAACATTTGTTACAGATGATGAGGTAATATCATCCAACTATTACCAGGCCCACAGCATGCATTTGGCACACATTTTCCATACTCCCCCATTATAAACACAGTACATCTCTGGCAATAGATGCAAGAATATTACATTATTACTGTTAACCACAGTCAATAGATCATTCCAGTTTTATTTTTCCCATGCTTTTGCACATTCCCACTATCCTTCAGTAGTGATGTACATCTGCTCTGACTCAAAAGGACACTCTTGCATCTGTACCTTCAACCACAATTCTCATCCACCTCTGGGTTTACTGTGCTATTCAGTCACTAGATTATTCTCTAGCTTTCTGTCAATTTACATTTACTTCCCTAGACTACCATTTTCAGCCACATTCCCATTCATAAACCAGCTGTTACTCGCTATAATGTGCTACCATCAACTCTGTACATTTCCATACTTTTACAGTAAAGCTTATTAAAACTTTTACATACATTAAATATTAGTAGTCCATCTCAGTCCTCCTATTATCTCCTTTGAGAATGCACCACCTATGAACATGTCTTGAAGATATTTTCCTATATTTTCTTCTAGAAGCTTTATGGTTCTTGCTTTTGTATTTAGGTTTTTCTTTTTTAAAACAATTTATATAAGTATATCATTCATCCATGAATATACATAAACTATAAGTGTTCAGTAAACATCATGATCTTACAAAACAAACATGCATAACATTGTACAGGGCTCCCACATATCACCCCCCAACAAACACCCTGTGTTGTTATGAAACATTTGTTAATAAATCATGAAATGGTATTCTCTTGTTCACATATGGTGATTCTAGCAATGCAAGAAATTATAACAATGAGGTGGAGCCAGTGGCCACTTGACACTTTTGGGGTAGGGAGGGGATGAGCAGTTGAAAACCATGGGCTTCTTTGGGAGTTGGAGGTTATCCTGAGTACTGTTGTGGCAACGGATGTAGCCCATTTTAAATCAGCACACACCACTCAGAACTGAGTGGGAGAGAGTGTGGTCTACAGTGTAAACTGTGGTCTATGGTTGGTGGCAAGGCTCCAGGATGTGTAAGTTCATTGAGGGTGGTGGGCCACACTTGTGGGAGATGTTTGTGTGGGATGTGGTGGGAGGTGTGGGAGGTGGGCAACATGGGAATCCCAGTGGGTTCCGTGTAATATTTTGGGTAATCTAAGCACCTCTTAAAGTATATGTATATATATATATAAATAACATTTTTGTAAGCAAATACACATATATGCATATATATTTATATATCATTTTGCAAATGTTTGTATGTATTGTGAGAATTTTGATTTTTACCCATAATAAAAATAATTAATTAATTAATAATTAATTAATTAAAAAAAAATAAAAGCAAAAAAAAAAAAAATAAAAGAGCATAGTCAAAGTATTACTATTAACTATAGTCCGTATCTTCCTCCCCTATACATATTTTAAGGATTTATTTATTTATTGACTTTTATCTATTTTTACCTCCCCCCATTTTTGCTGTTTCTGTGTCCATTCACTGGACAACTCTCTGTGTCCCTTTTCTGCCCTTTCTTCTCCTCCTTCTCTTCCTGTCTTCACTGGGATTGAATCCTTGGAATCTCTGATGTGAGAGGGAGGCATCCTACCACCTGCACCACCTTAGTTCATGGTTTTTAGGAGCATCTCCTTTTGGCCCTCCCTTGTGTCACTCTCCTGTTATGTCATCATCTAGCTGCAAGGCTCATGGGGCCTGGTGGTTCACCTGCTTGCAGGGCCTGGTGGTACATGTACACATGGGGCCTGGCAGCTTACCTGCTTGTGGGGTCTTGTGGTGTACCCATACATGGGGCCTGATGGCATACCTGCAGATGGGGCCTGAAGGCTCATACACTTACAGGGCCTGGTGGCCCACCCACACATGTGGCCTGGCAGCTCACATGCTTGTGGGTCTTGGCAGTGCACTTGCATTCAGGGCTTGATGGCTCACCTGTGGACAGGTCCTGATGGCTCACCCACTTGTGGGGACTGATAGTGCACCCATGGATGGGGCCTCCCAGCTCACCCATGCATGGAGACTTGTGGCTCACCAACTCACAGGTCCTAGTGGTGCACCCACTCGCAGGGCCTGGTTGTGCACCCACCGACAGGGCCTTATAGCTCACCTGCTCATGGGGCCCGTTGGCTTGCCTGCTTGTGGAGCCTGGTGGTGCACCTGTGCACAGGGCCTGGCAGCTCACCCATGCATGGGGCTGGGGGCACATCCACAGATGGGGCCTCACAGCTCAAACACTCACATGGCCTGGTGGTGCACCCACACATGGGGCCTGGTGTCTCACCAACTCGAAGGGCCTGGCAGCTCACCTGCTCATGGGCCCTGGCAACACATCCATGCACAGGGCTTCATGGGCCACTTGTGGTTGGGGCCTCATGGCTCACCCGTTTATGGAGCCTGGTGGCTAACCCACATGTGGGACCTGGTGGTGCACCTGCATGCAGGGCCTGACGGCTCACCAACTCGTGGGGCCTTGTAGAGCACCCATACATGGGGCCTAATGGCTCACCCACAAAAGGGACCTCATGGCTCACCCACTCATGAGGCCTGTTGACATACCTGCTCGTGAGGACTGACAGCTCACCCACTTGCAGGGCCTGGTGGCTCACCCAAGCATGAGACCTGGTGGCCCATAAGTTTTCTATAATTTTCTTTTTTTGTTTTTACTGGGAAGAACTGGGGAATGAATCCAGGTCCCTATATATGGGGATGGATGCCTAACCACCAGAGCCACATTTGTCCCCTGCCATAGCTCTTAAGGTTGACCAAAGATACACAAAGTTCCAGTCTTTTTCCATACAGGATGATCATATAAATCAGGCTTAGTTTATCACCAGCATTCTAAAGACCAGATCTAGGGGAAAAATCTAGGTCTGGGAACACACATACAAATGTTTAGCATACCTTGATTATCACAAAATCAGAATGGTGAGAATATGTGCACTATATTTCAGTTTTTGATTCATTTTGAGTTAATTTTTGTATAAGGTGTGAGATAGGGGTCATCTTTCCTTCTTTTGCTATGAATATCCAGCTTTCTCAGCACCACTTGTTGAATGGACTGTTCTGCCCAAGATGGGTGGGTTTGACAAGCAAGTCAAAAATCACTTGAAGATAGATATGATGACCTGTTTTTTAACCATCAATTCATTTCCAGTGGTCTATATGTCTGTCTTTTTGCCAGTACCATGCTGTTTTTACCACTGTAGCTGGGTAATATGACTTAAAGTCTGGAAATGAGAGTCCTCCAACTTTGATTTTCCTTTTTAAGATGTTTCTAGCTATTCAGGACCATTTACCTTTCCAAATAAATTTGATAATCATGTTTTCCATTTATTTAAAAAATGCTGGTGGAATTTTTGTTGGGACTGTCTTGAATCTGTACATCAATTTGTGCAGAATTGACATCTTAATGATATTTAGTCTTCCAATCTGTGAGCATACAATGTTCTTCCAATTATTTAGGTCTTTTTTTTTTATTATTTCTTTTAACAATGAGTTATAGTTTTCTGAATACAAATGCTTTATATCATTGGATAAACTTATTCCTGAATATTTGGGTTTTACCTGTCATATTTTATTTTCACCACTCTTTTGACACTTTTAGTTACTTTTATTGATATAATCTTCATTTCTAGACTCTCTTCCAGGTCTCTCTCTCCTGTCTTTTCTTTTCAGGCTGTAACACTCCCTTTAGTATTTCCTGCAAAGTAGGTCTCTTGGTTACAAACTCTCTCAGTTTTTGTTTATCTGTGAATATTCTAAACTCACTCACATTTTTGAAAATCAATCTTGCTGGATGTAAGATTCTTGGCTGGAAGTTTTTCTCTTGCAGTATCTTAAATATATCATACCACTGTCTTCTTGCCTCCATGGTTTCTGGTGAGAAATCAGCATTTAATCTTATTGGGTATCCCTTCTATGTTATGCATTGCTTTTCTTTTGCTGTTCTCAGAATTCTCTCTTTGTCTTTGGCATTTGACATTCTGATTAGTATATGTCTTGGAGTTGATCTATTCAGAATTTTTTGGATGGGACTACATCATTCTTCTTGGAAATGGATATCTATGTTCTTCAATAAGGTTGGGAAATTTTCTACCATTATTTCTTCAAATATTCTTCTGCCCCTGTTCCCTTCTCTTCTCTTTCTGGGACACCCATGACAACTATGTTTGCACATCTCTTCCTGTCATTTAGTTCCCTGAGAACTTTTTCAAGTTTTTCAATCTTTTCTTCATCTGTTCTTTTGTATGTTCACTTTCAGAGGTCATTTCTTCAAGCTTACCAATCCTTTCTTCTGCTTCATCAAATATAATTCCAGTGTATTTTTAATTTCATTTATTGCCCCTTCCATTCCCATAAGATCTACTATTTTTCTATGTATGCTATCAAATTCTTCTTTGTGCTCATCCAATGTCATCTTAATATCATTAATTCCTTTAGCCATCTCATTGAATTAATTAAGATTTGTTTGAACATCTATGTTTAGTTGTCTCAACTCCTTTATGTCATTTGAAGGCTTATCTTGTTCCTTTAACTGGGCCATATCTTCCTGTTTCTTGCTGTTGATTGTAATCTTTTGTTGGTTTCTTGGCATCTGGATTACTAGAGTATTTATCATGGGTGCAGTTTTTTTCTTTAGTTTAGTGCTTCTTGCCTTTTCTTCCTTGTTGGTGGTGTAGTAGGAGCCAAGCATGTAGTTGGTGCTATAAGCTGTGGAAGCTCAAGCTTCCCTCATTGTCCCAGGGACCAATGAAGCCTCTCCCAACTTTCTCCTTTACCAGGGTAGGGAGAAAGCCACAGCTGTGTGGAATAATGCAAGTCATGCAGGCCTAAACTGTAGTTACCCAGAGAGACTGATGAAGCTTCATGCCCTTTTCTCCTCTGCCTGGGGCAGAGATGGAACTGCAAGTGTGGGCAGGAATCTGCACTGCAGGTCCAATATGACTGAAGTTGCCCCAGTAGACTTCTGATTATTCAGTCTGTGCCAGCCAAATGTACCTGCAGTTACCTGGATAGATTGGTGCAGGGCTCACCAGCTTCCCTCCTGCTAGAGAGGGGGTTGAAGCTTACGCTAAGGCTGCAGGCCATCTGCGTGAAAGAAACCAGTCTCTACCGTGACTGTGATTTTCAGTCATTCCAGCTTCCCCTAATGCCGGGGTGAAGTCAGAAAGGTGACTACCAGCCTCCTTCTGACTTGGGCAGGCTCAAACTTTAGCTGTTTTTAGGGTTATACTTTAGCCAGCTGAATTTGCTAATCAATAGCTGACATCGGAGGACAACCATCTGTTCCTCTCCTGTTTAGGGGAAATGGAGTTTCCAATACCTGCCACAAAATAGCTCCTGGGGTGGATTGCACTGCCAAAGTAGGATGATCATCAATATCAGCCTCTGCAACATGGCCTGTTATTTCCTGGAGAGGCTGGCACAGATTCCCCCAGCTACCTCCCTGCCCAGGGTGGGACTGGGGCTTAGTCTACAGTGGCAATCTGAACTAGGTGGAAAGAAGCTGGTCCCTACCAGCACTGTGATTTTCATTCAGCTCCTGTAAGGTTCAGTGTTAAGATGGCAGGTGCCAGCCTCTTTCTCACTTGGACAGATTCAAACTTTAGCTGTTTTTAGGATTATATCTTAGCCCGCTGAATTTACTAATCAGTTGATGAATTTGGTGCCCAACCACTACTTCCGCTCACATTTTGGGAAGTGGAGCTTCCAATTCCAGCCTCAGAATAGCTCCTGAGGTGGCTTTTGCCTCCAGGTGCCTCCATGGTGTGGAGTGCTCTACTTATAAATCTTCTCTGCAGATGGGCAGTCTCCTCCTTCCATTCTTTCAAGGATGTTATAGGATGCATGTCTGGTCTCCTGGAGACTCCAAACCAGTATTCTAGATAGCTCTAGGTAATTACTAACTGCCCCATATCAGTAGCTTATTCTAGGAGCTCTTTACTCTGCCACTCCCTTGCTGGTTGTTCCCACCATTGTAGTTTTAACCACAAACCTGCAACTCCCCAGAGTTCACCTGCTCCTTCCTCCAAACCTACCCAGTTCACTGGATACTCCAGCCCAAACCCCCACCCTACTCCCCTTCACACCCAATCACATTGCTGCACACTCACACCCAAACACATCACTACACCACTATCATCCCCATCCACTGCCCAACCACCTTCTTCCACCTTATCATATATTTTGCCCTTATTGAGTGTTGGCTGACCACTCTTTATGCCCTTTCTCTCTCCTGATAACCTATCCTCTATTCTCTAGCTCTATGGGTCTGCTCAAATTGCATAAGTCATATCAGTAAGGTCATGTAATATTTGACCTTCAGTGACTAGTTTACTTCACTCAACTTACAAGATTCATCCATGTTGTCCTGTGTGTTAATACTGCATTCCTTCTTCCAGCTGAGTAATATTCTATTGTACATATATACCACAGTTTGCTTATCCATTCTTATGTTGATGGATATTTGGGTTGTTTCCAACTTTTGGCAATAGTGAATAATGCTGTTATGAACATTGATGTGCATATATCTGTTCATGTCCCTGCTTTTAATTCTTCTGGGCATATACCTAGAAGTGGGATTCCTGGATCATATGGCAGCTCTATAGTTAAATTTCCTGAAGAACCAAAATGTTGTCCTCCATAATGGCTGCACCATTCTATGTTCCAACCAGCAGTGGGTGAGGCTTCCCTTTCCTCCCCATCCTCTCCAACACTTGCATTCCTCTGTTTTATGAATAGCTGCCAGTCAAATAGATGTAAGATGTTATCTTATTTTAGTTTTGATTTCCATTTCCCTAATAGCTTTTGATGTTGAACATTTCTTCATATACTTTTTAGCCATTTGAATTTCTTCTTTGGAGAAGTGTTTATTCACATCTCTTGCCCATTATTAAAATGGGTTGTTTGTCTTTTTATTTTCAATATGCAGGAGTTTTTAATATGTGCTGGATATTAGGCCATTATCTAGATGATTACCAAATATTTTCTCCCACTCAGTTGGGAGCCTTTTCATTTCCTTGACAAACTCCTTTGAAGTGAAAACATGTTTATTTTTGAGGAAGTCCCATTTATTTATTTTATTTTATGTTGCTTGCACTTTGGGTGTAAAGTTTATGAAACCATTTCCTACTACAAGATCTCTTAGATGCTTCCCTACATTATCTTCTAGGAGTTTTATGGTCTTGGCTCTTATATTTAGTTTTTTAATCCATCTTGAGTTAATTTTTGTATAAGGCATGAAATGGTGATCCTCTCTCATTCTTTTGGATATGGATATCCACTTGTACCAGACCATTTGTTGAAGAGGTCATTCTGTTCCAGTTGAGTGGGTTTGGTGGACTTGTCAAATATCAGTTGACCATATATGCAAGGATCTATATCAGAACTCTCAATTCTCTTCCATTGGTTAATATGTCTATCCTTATGCCAACACCGCACAATTTTGACCACTGTAGTTTTTTAGTATGTTTTAAAGTTAAGTAGCATGATTCTTCCAATTTCATATTTCTCTTTCAATAATTTTTTGACTATTCAGGGTGCCTTGCTTTTCCAAATAAATTTCATAATTAGCTTTTCCAATTCATTAAAAAATGTTGTTATAATTTTTATTGGGCTTGTCTTAAATCTTTAAATCAATTTGGTTAGGACAGACATCTTAATGTCGTTTAGTCTTCCAATCCATGAACATGAAATCTTCTTCCATTTATTTAAGTCTTTGACTTCCTTTAACAGTATTGTGTAGTTTTTAGATTACAAGTCCTTCACATCTTTATTTAAGTTTACTCCTATGTATTTGATTATTTAAGTTACTATTTTAAATGGATTGTTTTTTATTGATTTCTTCTTCAGGTTGCTCATTAATTATGTTCAGAAATGCCACTGATTTTGCATGTTGTTCTTATATCCTGACACTTTATTCAACTTGTTTGTCAGCTCTAGAAGTTTTGTTGTAGATTTCTTAAGGCTTTCTTTGTATAGAATCATGTTATCTACAAATAGTGAAATTTTTAATTCTTCCTTTACAATTTGGTGCCTTTTATATCTTTTTCTTGCCTAGGTGCTTGAGCAATTACTTCTAACACAATATTAAATAAGACTGATGACAATGGGCATTATTGTCTCCTTTCAGATCTTGGAAGAAAAGACTTTAACAATTTCATCTTTGAATATGATGTTAGCTGTGGGTTTTACATATATACCCTTTATTATGTTGAGGATATTTCCTTCTATTCTTATTTTATGAAAAAAATTTTTTTCAAGAAAGTATGCTGTACTTTTTCAAATTCTTTTACTACATCCATAGAGATGATCAAGTGATTTTTCTTTCAATTTGTTAATGTGATGTTAATGTGGTGCATTACATTGATTGATGTTCCTATGTCGAATCATCCTTGCACCCAGGGATGAAGCTCATTTGCTCAAACCAGGGTGGAAACCCACTTGACAGCCTTGTTAAAAATCATTTTCCCGTAAATTTATGGATCTATTTCTGAACACTCAATTCGTCAACATATCTACCCTTATGTCAGTGCTATGTTGTTTTTTGTTTTGTTTTGTTTTGTTTTTACCACTGAAGCTAAGTAACATGTTTTAAATTTAGGAAGTGAAAGCCCTAACTTTGTCCTTTTTAAATATTTTCATTCTTTTTAAAGATTTTTTTTTTTTTTTTTTTTTTTTGCTATTCAGGATCCATTACCCTTCAAAATAAATTTTGATATGTTACTCTTCCAATTCTTTTTAGAAAGGCTGCTTTTTATGTTTTTAAAGTTTTATTCCTGTTGCTTTGAATCTGTAGGTAAATTTGGGTAGAATTGACATCTTAATGACATTTAGTCTTCCAATCCATGAAAATGGAATGCCCTTCCATTTATTTAGGTCCTTTTTTGTTTCTTTTAGGAAAATTTTGTGGTTTTACGAATGCAAGTCCTTCATGTACTTGTTTAAGTTTATTCCTAAATATTTGATTCTTTTAGTCTCTATTGTAAATGTGAGTTTTTCCTGACTTCCTCTTCAGATTTCTTATTAAAGAAATGTTACTTTTTTTTTTTTTTTATCCTGTCACTTACCTGAATATGTCTTTTAGTTCTAGTAGCTTTGTTGTGGATTTTGGGGTATTTTCTAGATACAGGATCATGTCATCAGAAAATAGTGTAAGTTTTACTCTTCCTTTCCTATTTGTGTGCCTTTTAATTCTCTTTTTTGCCTAATTACTATAATTACTCTGAAACTTCTAGCACAATATTGAGTAACAGTGGTGATAATGGGCATCCTTGTCTTGTTCCCAGTCTCACAGGGAAATCTTTCAGTCTTTCTCCATTGAGTACAATGTTTGCTGTGAGTTTTCACATAAGCATTTTTTCATGTTGTGAAAATTACCTTCTCTTCCTATATTTCAGAGACTTTTCATCAAGAAAAGATGAATTTTGCCAAATGTCTTTTCCATGTAAATCAAAATGACCATGTGATATTTTCCTCCTCAATTTAGTAATGTGATTTATATTACATTGATTTTCTTGCATTGAACCACTGTTGCATACCTGGGATAAAACCCACTTGATCATGATGCATAATTCTTCTACTGTGCTGTTGGATTCGATTAGCAAGTATTTTGTTGAAGATTTTTGCATCTATGTTCATTAGGGAAATTGGTATATAATTTTATTTATTCATATTATCTTTGTCTGGTTTTGGTATTAGGACCATGTTGGCTTCATAAAATAAGTTTGGAAGCGATCTCCCCCATTCTATTTTTTGGAAGCACTTGAGCAAGATTTGTATTAATTCTTTGAATGATTGGTAGAATTCACCTGTGAAGTCATCTGGTCCTTGGCTTTTCATCTTTGACAGGCTCTTGATGACTATTTCAATCTCCTTACTTGTTACTGTTTTGTTTAGGTCTTCTATTTCTTCTAGGGTCAGTGTAGGTTGTACATTTGTTTCTAGGAATTTGTCCATTTCATATACATTTTCTAGTTTGCTGTTGTAGAGTTGCTCATAATATCCTTTTATTATTTCTTTTATTTCTGCGGAGTCAGTAGAAATGTTCCCCTGATAATTTCTCATTTTATTTTTGTATCATCGCTCTTTTACCTTTAATAATCTAGCTAAGTATTTCTTGATTTTGTTGATCTTTTCAAAGAATCAACTTTTGGTTTTGTTTATTCTACTGTTTTTTGGTTTCAAGTTCATTCATTTCTGCTCTGATCTTTGTTATTTATTTCCTTCTTCTTACTTTGGGATTAGTTTGTTGTACTTTTTCTAGTTCCTGCAGGTGTTCAGTTAGTTCTTTGATTTTAGCTCTTCTTTTTTAATTGTAAGCATTGAGGAATATAAATTACCCTCTCCACACTGCCTTCTCTGCATCCCATAGGTTTTGATATGATGTGTGTTCATTTTCATTCATCTCAAGATATTTACTGATTACTCTTGCAATTTCTTCTTTGACTGACTGATTGTTTAAGAGTGTGTTTTTAACCTCTGTACATTTGTGAGTTTTCCCTTTCTCCACCTGCTATTGATTTCTAGCTTCATTCCATCTTGATCAGAGCTAGTACTCTGTAAAATTTCAATCTTTTAAAATTAATTGAGTTCTGTCTTATGTCCCAACATAAGTTCTATCTTGGAGAAAGATCCATGAACACTTGAGAAGAATATATATCCTGCTGTTTTGGGGTGCAATGTTCTATATACATATATGAAGTCTAGTTCATTTATCATATTATTCAAGTTCTCTATTTCCTTAATCTTTTGTCTATTTGTTCTATCCAAAGAGGGGAGTGTTGTGTTTAAGTCTGTAACCATTATTGTAAAGACATATATTTCTTTCTTCAGTTTTGGAAGTATGTGCCATATGCTTTTTGGATCACCCTTGTTAGGTGCACACATATTAATTATTGTTATTTCTTTTTGGTGAATTTCTTATTTTATTACTATATAATGTCTTTCTTCATTTCTTATAAAACTTTTGTATATAAAGTTTATTTTGTCCAATATTAGTATCATTACTCCAGCTCTTTTTTTTTTTTATTGCTGTTTGTGTGTAATATCTTTTGCCAACCATTTACTTTCAGTCTATTTGTGTCTGTGCATGTAAGGTGATTCTCTTGTAGACACCATATAGATAGGTGATATTTTTATCCATTTTGTCAGTCTGTGGCTTTTTATTGGGCAGTTCAATTCATTGACATTTAACATTATTAATGTAAAGGTAATACTTCATCCAGTATATCTTTTGACTTTCCATTGACCTTATATTACTATTATCTCCCTTTTGACCCTTTTTATGACCCTTACTAATAATCTTCATTTCTATAATTTTTTCCAGGCCTCTCTCTCCTGTGTTTTTCTTTCTGGTTGCAGAAATCTATTTATTATCTCTTGTAAGGTTAGTCTCTTGGTGACATACTCTTTTAATTTTTATCTCTGAAGACTTTAAACTCACCCTCAGTTTTGAAGGAGAGTTTTGCTTGTTAAAGAATTCTTGACTGACAGTTTTTCTCTTTCCAGTGCTTTAAAGTATCATATCTCTGTCTTCTTGCCTCCATGGTTTCTGATGAGAAATTGGAACATAGTCTTATTGAGCCTCCCTTTTATGTGATGGATTGTTTTTTCAGAATTCTGTCTTTATCTCTGGCATCTGACATTCAGAAAAGTAAGTGTCTCAGAGTATGTCCATTTAGCTTTATTCTGTTTGGAGGGCATTGTCCTTCATGGATATTGATATTTATGTCTTCCATTATGGTTAGGAAATTTTCAGTTGTTATTTCTTCAAATATTTTTTTCTGTCTCTTTTGCATTCTCTTTTCCTTCTGGGACACTTATAACATGTATATTTGTGTGTTTTGCATTGTAATTCAATTTCCTGAGACCTTGTTCCATTTTCTCCATTCCTTTCTCTTTCTGTCTGCTGTCTTTTCAAATTCAGATCATTTGTCCTCCAACTCACTTATTCTGTCCTCAATCACATCTGCTATGATAACCCTCCAATGTATTTTTTTAAATTAATTTACTTTATTTTTCTTTATTTAAACCCCCTCACCCAGATGGATATCCCACCTCTCTGCTCATTGTTTGTTCACCTTCTCCAGGAGGCACTGAGAACTGTACCCAGAGTCTTCCACATGAGACGTGAGTGCCCAATGACCTGAGCCACATCTGCTCTCCATGGGCTGTGGTGTCTGCTGGCTTGTGGTATCTAGCTCATTGTGGCAGGAGGCAACATCTAGCTTATTGTGGTGGAAGGGGGTGTCTAGCTCACTGAGGTGGGTGACAGTGTGTAACTTATTGTGACAGGAGTTAGCATCTGCTTATCTTCTTTTTTTTAGGATGCACTGGGACCTAAACCCAGGATATCCCATGTGGTGGGTGGGTGCCCAACTGGTTGAGCCACATCTATTTTCCTCCAATGTATTTTTAATCTCTTCCATTATGCTTTGCAGTCTCATAAGATCTGTTACTTTTCTTTGCAATCTTTCAAATTATTCTTTGTGATCAACCAGTGTCTTCTTAATATATTCAATCTCTTTTGCCATCTCATTGGATTTATTGAGATTTATTTGGATATCTGTGATTAGTTGTATCAAAGCCTATGTTTCATCTGAATGTTTAATTTGTTCCTTTGGTTGGCCTATGTTTTCTGTTTCTTAATATGGATTGTAATTCTTTGCTGCTGTCTTGGAATCTTATATTTTATGTGTTTAGTCTGTGCTCAGCTTCTCACTTTAGCCTGTGGCTTTACTTTTGATTGTCTTTTTGCTAAAGTTTTCTCTATTCCACCCCCATGAATGTTAGTGTGTTCTGTTTTTATTTTCCTCTGTATATTTTTAATACCCCATTTGTCTTCTTTCACTGCTATTTCATGTAGGGCTAATTTTGCTAGAAGTGTTCTTGTGGAGGCAATCTGACCAGCTCTGCTTTCCCAGTCAAAACACACTATGAAGGGATTGTAGATCAATTTCAATGTACTCTGGAGAAGGGACCCTAAAGTCTTCCAATCTTCTCTTTGATGTCTCCCCCAATCTAGGCTTTCTTAAAGTACACAGCATGTGGCACTCTTTACCCAGTTGTTCCCTGCTGCCCTAAGTTTATTCTGTGCCTTTGGCTGACTAATACAGATGTGCATGTCCAAAATCTTTCCAAGTCCCTGCCTAGACCCTCTCCAATGCTACCTCTCACATCTGAACCTGAAACTGGCCCAAACAGGCCCAATTGGGGAACGTCTGTCCTGCCAGGTGGTTATCTCTGCTGGCACCCTCCTAAGTCATTCTCCATGTTCTGCTCCCTGACCCCAACCCACACCCATATCCCCAGCCCCACCCCAAGCCCCACCCCCATGCTCAGCCCCACCCCCATGCCACTTGGCAGTGAGCATGTTCAGGCCATGCTGGGGAATCCCAGGTTGGAGAAGGGTCAAGTTGACTTTCCATGCTGGTTGTCTGGTGCCACTGGAGGCCACTTTTATGTATGCCTGCAAAGTTGATCCTCTTGTGTGCCCTTGGGGTGGGTTGGGCACAGATAGGAGAACATGGGAGTGCTTTGTCTTCAATGTAGGTGGGACTTGGGCCTGCTGGGGTTGGGAGAGGGTCTTGGTGGCTGGTGCAAGTTGAGGGTCTTGCTTCCAGTAGTGGGAGATGGTGCAGGGGTGGGTCTTCAACGTGCCTTGCCAGGTCTGGGGATTGGGTAGGATGAGGGAGGCCCCATATCAGACCAAGCTTACCTGACCCTATTCCCTCTCCTTCTTTAGGAACCATCCAAACTTACATTAGGTAGCAGCTGTCAATCATGTCCATGGGATCATGAGTGCAACTTTATATTTTAGTTTCCTGAGGAACCACTGAACTGTATTCTGCAGCTGCATCCTGTGCCATTTTACAGTACCACCTGCAGTGCATCAACATTCACATCCTCCCCAACACTGGTCATTTTTTGTTGTTTTAATCTTAACCCTTCTAGTTGGTGTGAAGTGGAGGGTGGTGTGTGTGTGTGTGCATGTTTTTACCCTTACTTTTAGTGAGGAAATATTGCAAGCTGGGTTTTCAGACTTGGTGCCTCTTGAGCTCTGCTGTCCAATTTGTTGGCCTCAGTATTTCATAGATGCCTTCTTGTCCTGTTGGTTCCTGAAGGCTCTGTAAAAGATATGTGTCTGTGTTGACTTCTGATGTGGTTATCCCCCACCACATAGTTTTACAAGTGGTTTATTTGTTGTATTTATATATTTACAAATAGGGTTGTAGCATAGTTACTTTGTCTCTCAGAATTGCTCATTTTTTAATTCACTGTAGTCTATTCTACTTGGCATGTTGCCTTATATTTCTGTAGAGGCCTGGATTCTATTTCTTCAAATATTTGTATCTCTATTTATGTCATGAGTTATGATCTTGTCATGAGATCCTGGGTTCAATGACAGTGACAGGCTGGCCTCAACTCATCAGAGAGAAACTGAACCATGCTTTGTTATTTTTCCTCCTATCTGAGAGAGTTTGTGTGATTAAGGTGATTTTGGGGATATTGCCTCACTCTGGGACTGTGGGTTTCTTTCAGGAATTTGATTTTTGTTGCATTGTTTTTTTCCCCAGGTGGGTATGACAGATTGCATTTTAAAAATTAAAAAAAAAAAATAATGGGCTTGATTTCTTTAACTGAAAGGAATTTCTGAAATGTCATGATGGGTGTGTTTGTTGTGTGTGTGAGATTTGCAGAGTGTGTTTGGAGACTTGGCGCCTTATTCTCTGTGGTTCAACTTTGTAGGCCTCACTATTTCATACAGTCCTGTGTGTCCTGTTGGTTGGTGTCTGCAGGCTCTGTAGAGACTGCATATATGTTTACTCCTGATGTGGTTAATTGCCCCCACAATAAGCATTTTTGCTAGTGGTTTATTCTCTATCTATCTATCTATCTATCTATCATCTATATATCATATCTCTATTTATCTATCTACATAACAGAGTTACAAATTAGTTACTTTGTTTCTAGAATGGCTTTATTTTCTAATTCATTTTTTTTTAATTTATTTATTTTTTATTGTGGGTAAAAATCAAAATTTCCAAAATACAAACCACTATTTGTAAAATGATATATAAATATATATGCATATATGTGCATTTGCTTACAAAAATGTTATTTATATATATATAAACATATTTAGATGACATTTTCTCTACATGCCTGATGTATGACCAAGCATGTAGCTTTCCATGATACATATGTAATGCTATAGAACATGTGCAAGATGCAACCCCTCCCACTTGTCCATCTCCCTAACTCACCCCTAACTCTTCCATGGCACAAACCAATACAATGTCACTCTACTTTCTGCCTGGTTGGCAGATATGAGACATCCAATCTCTTGTACTCCACTGACTTAATAAACCTCTTTTCTTGAGCGACTAAACTCAGTGTGGTAGTCAATTCTCTGGGCCAGGCATGGACCCAGAGGATCTGTGAGGGGATCCCCCCAAATTTGGTGACTGATGGGACCCTGTTACCTCTGAGTGGATTACTGCCTGGTGGGCTCATTCACGCCTGAGTTGAAGCAACCCTGAGTTCAGCACTGTGGCTGCTGGAGCACATTGTCTCCAAAAGCTGGGCTCAGGATTCTCCACTTCTGGCATTGAGGATCTTGAAAGCAGTCAGGAAGGAAGGAAACAGGCAGCCCATGAGATCCCTGCAGCCTTAGTGAGAAGTGATTTTCTTAAGAAAATTATTGGTTGTTGTCTAGAGTCAATTTTAAATCTCTTGCTGAAGCTGTAGGTGGCTAGACCACATCTGGTCCTCAGTTTTGGCTTATGTTTGGACCAGGGTGCGCCTGGGGTTGTAGGTTATAGTCCTACCCCAAAATCCATTCCCCAGGTATAGGAGACATCACCACTGGTACCCTGGTTGAGTACTAAAATTCTGATCAATTAACTTTAAGTGTAATTCATCCAAGAGTTGGCAGGGTGTCACAATGGGCAACAAACAGGACTTTGGATTGAAAGAAAAGTATGATCCTCTCAACTGCATCTTAAATGATTGGGAAACATTAGATTATGAACCCCCATGACTAAAAAGAGAAGGATACTTTTGAGTAAAAGTTCATGGCCACAGTGTAAATTAAAGTATGGCCAGGAATGACCATCTAAGTGATCTCTTGAATACAATGCTATTTTGCACCTAGAAATATATTGTAAAAGACTTAGTAAATGGGATGAAATAACACATGTTTTATGGCTTTATCCAATAATCTTAAACAGCAACATCAAAGTTTGGGCATGGTGTAATGTTAGCAAATTGCAGGCACAATACAATCTACCAATGAAGAAAAGGGAAGAAAGTTCTCCCTGATTCTAACCTCTCAGACAAAGTGCTGGATATATTCCTTTTTCCCACTATTACTCCAGCACCTTATGAGGAAGGAGAAGAAGAGGAGCAGTATGCTCCTGAACTGCCCTTAGAATTTCCAAAAATGATCTCCTCACCTCATGCCCAGAGTGGTACCCAGTTTGGCCAGGGAGCCACTCCCTTAGCTGGGAATTTCCCACTAAGGCAGATGTGAACTGTGATTGATTATCAAGTCCATCCAAAAAGTTACTTGTTTGTCCACACTCTGTTCTCCACTCCAGACTTGTACAATTGGAAGATTGAAGTCCCTAGTTACAAGGAAGATCCCCCCAAAATGGAAAATATAGTCAATTCTATTTTTGAAACTCACATTCATAATTGGGTAGACACACATCCCTTATTGACTGTGCTGTTAACACCTGAAGAAATGAAAATTGTGTTAGAAAAAGCCCATGACCAACATAATGGCCTGAAATATGGAGGATTAGAGAGACTTTGGGATCATTTCTTCCCCCCAACACAAAATAGCTAGAGGTCATTTGGAGAATGTCTGGAGGGCTGTTCTGTGGCTAAAGAGAGCATAGAAAGGTTAGACACCACTCAGAAAATAGAGGGGTGAAAGAAAGGAGCCATGGTTGGAAAGATCCCATGAGTAAAGCTGCAGCAGTACCTTCAGACACACATTCCCCCACCCTCAGAGGAAATAGCAAGGTGTCCACTGGCCCCTAGCAGGAGGCTACAGACTGATTGTAGAAGCCCCCTTCCCAAGAGAAGGGAAAAGGAGAGAAACAGGCTATAGCAACCTCAGATTATGGCCAGTGAACTAGGTCTACCGTATTGGATGGGTTGCCCAATTCCAGGCCATGTGGGGCCACAAAATTATTTGCCCTGAGAGCCTGCAGGAAGCTAAAGATAATTTGCCTTCTCACTCTCCCTAGACTCCTGGGCTGGTTTCTGAGGACACAGAAGGAGGGAAGATGTGGCTGGTCAAGGAAAGAAAATAGCTTCTGAGAAAGTTTGTGGGGCTTGGCCCACCTTGAGGACATCCCTTCTGCACCACTCATGGAGTTACAATGAATGTGTCCCCTCCTAGCTTCTGGGGTCTGAGTTGAGAGATCTGCCAAAGAGCACCATCTACTGACAGACCAGAAAAGTGAATGAAAATAAAGAAAATTAATAATTAATCAATTAGACAATCAGATGTTTTTACTGCCCCCTTCTCCAAGGCCCTTGGATGCTGGACTACACCTCATAACTGGGTCCTTAGCCCTGATTTGAGCAGTTAAACAGGGGCCATCCTTAATATCTAGAACAAGTGGAACCAATAATCAAAGAACAGTGGTAACACACAGCTACTTACCAGTAAATCCTTAGGCAAGAGAGAAAAACTGAACATCAGAATAAACTCAACATCATAATCTGATACCTAAACATCAGCATAAAAATACAAGCCATACTAAGAAAAGGAAGATAGACTCAGGCAAAAGAACAAATCAAAACCCAGATGAGACAAAGGACTTGAAATGAAAGAGGTACATATAGATTTCCTAAAACAATTCATGGAGTTGAAGGACAACATGGCTAAAGAAATAAAATACATTAATTAAGAAGACACAGGGTGAGGACAAAATTTTTTTGAAATATTGGATAGAAAAATAACAGAGCTTATGGGAATGAAAGACACAATAAGTGAGATAAAAAATACAATAGAGTCATAAAACAGATTTGAAATCATGGAAGAAAAAATCAGTGATGTATTTTTAATCTCGAATTAAAAGAGAGAAGAAAATCTGAAATTTGAAAGAAAGAAGAATATAGAGAGAAAAGAATGGAAACAATTGAGCAGGGGCTCAGGGATTTGAATGATAGCACAAAGTGCACTAACATATGTCTTATGGGAATTCCAGGGGGAGAAGAGAAGGGAAAAGAGGCAGAACGAGTATTTGAGGAAATAATTGCTGAAAATTTCCCAACTGTCATGAAAGACATGAATATACATGTCCAGGAAGTACAGAGTATTCCAATTAGAATAAATCCAGATAGACCTACACCAAGACACATAACATTCAGAATGCCAAATGCCAAAGGCAAAGACAATTCTGAAAGCAACAAGGGAAAGCAAAATATAACATACAAGGGAAAGCCAATAAAACTTAGTATGGATTTCACTTCAGAAACCATGGAGGTGAGATGGCAGTGGTATGATATAATTAAGGTACTAAAAGAGAAAAACTGCAAACCAAGAATTCTTTATCTGGCAATACTGTCCTTCAAATATGATGGGGAGTTTAATATATTCACAGATAAAAAGAAACTAAGAATATTCATAAACAAGAATCCACCTCTGCAGGAAGCCCTAAAAATTTCTACAGACAGAAAAGAAAAGAAAAGAGAGAGAGAGAGCTTTGGAGGAGAGTGTAGAAGTGAAGACTATCAGAAAGGGCAATCCAAAGGGGTAAATGACAGGCAAAAATATATAACATAAGAAAGCCAAAGGATAAATTGGTGAAGTAAGTAATGCCTTTAAAATAATAACATTGAATGTTAATTGAATAAACTCCTCAATCAAAAGATATGGGGCTGACAGAATGGATAAGGAAATATGAGCCATCCATATGCTGTCTGAAGGAGAATCACCTTAGACCCAATGATACAAATAGTCTGAAAGTGAAAGATTGGAAAAAGATATTTTATGCAAATAGTAACCAAAAGAGAGCAGGGATAACTATACTGGTGTAGACAAAACAGATTTTAAATGCAAAAAAATAGTGAAAAGAGATGTAGAAGGCCATTATATATTAACAAAAGGCAAATTCCATCAGGAAGGAGTAACAGTCAGAAATATCTCCTCAACTAACCAGGGTGCCCCAAAATGCATGAGCCAAACTCTGTAGAGAATAGACTTTTCTGCAGTAATAGTTGGAGACTTCAAAACATCACTCACATCAACAGATAGACCAAGTAGACCGAATATTAACAAGGAAACAGAGAAATTGAACAATATGATAAATGAGCTTGCCCTGACAGATATTTACAGAGCATTGAACCCCAAGTCAACAGGCTATATATTCTTCTCAAGTGCTCATGAATATTTCTCAAGAAAGATGACATGTTGGGCGAAAAACATCTCTCAATAAATTTAAGAATATTGAAATTATACAAAGTACCTTCTCTGATAATAATGGAATGAAACTGGAAATCAGTAATACTTGGGAAAGGGGAATATTCACAAATGTATGAAGGCTAAACAACATATTCCTAAAAAAACTAGTGGGTCAAAGAAGAATTTGCAAGGGAAACTAGTAGATCCCTCTAAATGAACGAAAACAATAACACAACTTATCAAAACTTATGGGATACTGTGAAGGTAGTGCTGGGAGGGAAATTTATAGCCCTAAATGCCTATATTAAAACAAAAGAAAGAGCTAAAATCAAAGATCAACTGAGCACATGGGGAAAAAAGAAAAAGAACAGCAAACCAATGCTGAAGCAAGAGAAAGAAAGAAATAGCAGATTAGAGCATAAATAAAGCAAATTCAAACAAACAAACAAACAAACAAAAAAAACAGAGAAAATCAAAACCAAAAGCAGGTTCTTTGAGAACGTCAATAAAATCAACAAAACATTAGCTAGAGTAACAAAGAAAAAAGAGAGAAGATGTGAATAAATAAAATCAGAAATGAGAGGGAGGACTGTTCAACACACCCCACAAAAATACAAAGGATCATAAGAGAACATTGTGAGAAACTTTATGCCAACAAATTAGACAATTTAGACAAAATGGGCAAACTACTAGAAAAACACAACCTACATTGACTCTACAATAAATACAGGAACACAACAAACCAATCACAAGTGATTAAATCAGTCATTAAAAATCTTCCAAAAAGAAAAGTCCAAGACCAGGTGGCTTCACAGGCTAATTCTACCAAATATTTTAAGAATTAAAGCCAATCCTGGTATAATTCTTCCAAAAAATTAAAAAGGAGGGAAAATTACCCAACACACTTTATGAAGCCAATATCAACCTAATACCAAAGCCAAATAAAAATACTACAAGAAAGGAAAATTACAGACCAATATCTCCAATGAACGTACAGGCAAAAATTCTCAACAAAATACTTGCAAATCAAATCCAACAGCATACTAAAAGAATTATACACAACAAATCAAGTGGGTTTTATTCCTGGTGTGCAATGGCAGTTCAAAAAAAAAAAAAAAAGAAAGAAAGAAAAAAAGAAAACCAATTAACGTAATACACCACATTAACTAATTGAAGGAAAAAGCCACGTGATCATCTCGATAGATACAGGAAACTTCCTCATCATAAAGAGGGCATACATGGGAACCTGCCGGCTTCCCAGGAGGCAGGGTGTGTGTGCATTGACTTTGTGGCTGCTCCTCTGTGTGAGAACCGACGGGTTCAAACCGCTCTCGGCTTGACAGTGAGGTCGAAGGCTGCGAGGAGGCAGCGGACGGGGGTAAGGGCAGTGGGGCACATGCTGGGCACCCCTTTCATAGGCTGGTGAACACCGGCTTCACGGGGATCGTCACTGATCTGGCGGCTGGGATCATGGCATCATTTGAAGACAGAGTTTGGGGCAACGGGCTCATTGCCGCGGGGCTCCTGCTCGTCTTGCTGGTGTCTATAAGCATCGTGTTCCTCAACAAATAGATTTATGGGCACCATGTCTGTCCCAACATAAGCCTGACCTTGGTGCATTTCTTAATCCCCTGGCTAGGCTTGTACATCTGCCAGAAGCTGGGCGTCTTTGCTCCCAAAATGCTGCCATCCTCCAAGCTCCTCCTCCTGGCCCTCAGCTTCTGTGGCTTCATGGTCTTCACAAACCTCTCTCTGCAGAACAGCACCATAGGCACCTACCAGTTGGCCAAGGCCATGACCACACCAGGGATCACTGTTATCCAGATCCTCTGCTATAAAAAAACCTTTTCCACCATGGTAAGGCTTGCACTGATTCATATAACTTTAGGTGTGATCTTAAATTCTTATTATGATGTAAAGTTTAATTTCCTTGGAATGGTGTTTGCTGCTCTTTGTGTTTCAGTTACATCCCTTTATCAAGTGAGGGTAGGAGTCAAATAGTGTGAATTGCAAGTAAACTCAATGCAGCTGCTGTACTCTCAGGCACAGATGTCATTGGCCATGCTGTGGGTCATTGTGCCCTTCTTTGAGACTGTGTTTGGAGAAGGAGGAATATTTGGCATTGGGTCAATTTCTGCTTTGTTTATGGTGCTGCTATCTGGAGTGATAGCTTTTGTGGTGAACTTATCAATTTACTGTATCGTTGGGAACACTTCACCAGTCACAAACAACATGTTTGGACACTTGAAATTCTGTGTTAAATTATTTGGAGGATACTTCTTAAGGAAGGACCCGCTGTCAATGAATCAATGTCTTGGAAATTTATGTAATTTTTTTTTTGAATTCTCACCTATACCCATTTTAAACTCAGGGAACAAGAAGGAAGCAAAAGTAAATTGGTACAATGTCCTTAATCAGGCTTTTGTGGAGAAGAGGAAGTTGCCCCAAGAAGATAGAAAAATATTGTTAAGTATGCAAGTTACATTCAAAGAAGCTAAAAATATATATAATACAGAATTCATTGAATGATGGTTTGCAAGAAGTAATACAAAGGAAATATTGTACATAAATGTGACTTTCCATTTTAGAGTAACTTTTTTAAAAACTTAATTCTCTTAAACAAGATAATTCTGCTTCTTTTCAAAGATGATTGTATGAAGTATGTAGGATGGTTTGGTTACCTTGAATGAAATATATGAAAATTAATGTTCTATAATAATGATGAAGAGATTAGTATTACTCTACTACAAATGTGGTTTTTAAATGTTCCTATTCTTTTAAGGAAGGACACACTGAACTTCTCTACTTGCTAGTAGATGGTTCCTCAAGTGAGATCTTTTATAATTTTCTCCAAATTATTCAAGTAAGAATTTAAATCTAGCATTTCTGTTTTAGTAGGTTTAGTTGAACTTCCCAATTATTTCATTTATAGAAAGTAAATCGCAGTAATGAAGATGATCAATAAGACAAAATCCAATTCTAAAATTTCTATTTTTCTAGTAGAATATTGATGTAAGAGGTGATATTTTATTTTTAAAAAACTGTTTTTCATAGATATTTATTTTTGAGGTTTCAGTGAACTGTAGAACCTATGTGACAATGAACTCCAGAACCAAAATAACCCCATGAATAAATGGCAAGACTATAGAAGAAACTGAACAGGTTTCTTATTATCCTGGCACTGCTTTACCAGCCTTTTGAGCATTTCATATTGGTAAGTTCTTAATAACACCTCCCTGTCATCACTTCCCACTTCTTACCTTTGAGGCATCAATGGAGATTTCTTTGGCATTTAGGGATTTGGAATGGACTACATCCAGCCTTTCTAAGATGACTGAGGAAAAATCATTTGCAGCAAGTCAGGGCAAGTGCTATACAAACACTAAGCTTATGAGCCAAGATTTGAAAGAGAAGTAGATGGTCAATCTTTAACCAGTTCCATGAATTTTTATAGAGATAATTTATAAAAATTGAGATATGAGGGACTATATGTGTGATGGTTTGGAACTGTATACACTGCAGAAAAACATGTTCTTAAACTTAATCCATTCCTGTGGATGTGAACACATTGTAAGTAGAACGTTGTGATGAGGTTACTCCAGTTAAAGTGTGCCCCACCTCAATCAGGATTGTTCTTAATCCTGTTAGTGGAGTCCATTATAAGCAGAATGAAACTCAGACACAGAGAGATACCCAAGGGGAACAAGGAGCTGAAGGTCAACAGAATTCAGAAGAGAAGGGAGAGACAAGGACAGGCCACGATATGCATTGCTATGTGACAGAGGAGCCAGGACCCAAGATCATTGGCAGCCAGCTCCAGAACACCAGTCTTTGGGACAAAAGCATCTCCTTGATGATGACTTAATTTTGACTCTCTCTTAGTATCAAAACCATGAGCTAATATGCTTCAATTGTTTAAACAAATCTATTGCATGATATTTGCTTGAGCAGCCAAGGAAATTAAAACAACATGATTTCCATGTAAGCAATTATAGTGCCACATATTTAATTGCAAAATGCGTTTCTGCTTCCCAAATTCTTGACATTTGAACATTATGAATAGTTGATAATCTCTTCCAAGGTGAGAAAGACTATCCTTCTTGTAATCTGTCTTTCCTAAATATTATTTATAAACTTTAAGTGAGAAAACAACTTTTAACAGGACACAGAGAATTATATATAAAATATACCTTTTGAGTTTTTTCCTGGCCTGTCTGAATGAAATACCTCACTGATAATCTGTTTTGACTGAATTTCAATTTATCAGTCAATCTGTTGTATGATTAGTATCTATGGTTTCTTTTTCACTCTAAATACTTTTTGGTTCTTCTCAGATTACAAAGATAAAATTTTATTGTACTAATAAGCAAATAAAAATTAATTTGACAATGATTTACAGTATAGTTTACAATTTAGATGATACAGTTTAATAATTTTGATGATATTTACTCTGTCCTGTGGTCTATGGTTGGTGGCAAGGCCCCAGGATGTGTAAGTTCATTGAGGGTGGTGGGCCACACTTGTGGGAGATGTATGTGTGGGATGTGGTGGGAGGTGTGGGAGGTGGGCAACATGGGAATCCCAGTGGGTTCCGTGTAATATTTTGGGTAATCTAAGCATCTCTTAATATATATATATATATATATATATGATATTTTTGTAAGAAAATGCACATATACGCATATATATTTATATATCATTTTGCAAATGTTGGTATGTATTGTGAAAACTTTGATTTTTACCCACAATAAAAAAAAATAAAAATAAATTAATTTGATTTACCAGATGAGTCTTGAATATTAAGCTTGTCTAAGAACATCCTCTGTATATGTTTAAATTGATGGAGAACAGAAAAGAAACAGTATGCCTTTAAGAAGTTTCTGAAGCAGTGAGTTATGATAGGAAAAGAATGCATGACCTGTGTCCAAGCAGAAAACCACCAAGGACAGTACTTGCAAACAGTGGAGATGACCCACACGAGACACATCGTTTCCCATGACAGGTTCTTGATAGTTACTAAGTAAATATAAATAGTTATGTTAAAAATATAATCATGTATAAAACAAACGCATGTGCAGTAATGAATCCTTTGTTTAACTTCTTGCAATAAAAGCCAGGATGGGAAGCAGTCCAGGGCTCTTCTCCTTTACAGTGGAGGGTCCCCTGACTCCATCTTTCTTTCATATAAAATCTCATTTCATTTCATCTGCAGCACCGTCTTCACAGTACCTGTTCCAAAATTCCAACAACTGGAGCCTGAACAGAGACCCGAGGGCAAATTATTTTCTTCTTCCATATCAGAATCAGTGCCACAGACCAGAGAGTGCGGAAAGTGCAACCCTCATTCAGAGTGGTAAGTTTCATTTCATCTCATCTCTGAAACATCAGGGCAATGGGGAATCAGCAGTCACATTTTGATGAGTATATTTCAGTGTTGCGTACTCTTTTAAAAAGTGTGGGAGTTACAGTTAAACTTTCCTCTTTTGAAGAACTCTTCTATCTAGTTAGAAAACATTGTTACTGGTTTCAGTCTAAAGGGCATAATATTCTTAATTTAAAATAATGGAAACTAAAATAATAAGCACATCAAGGATGTTTTGTGACAAATTAAAAAAGAAAAAGTACATTTCAAAAGGTGTTGTACTCCTCCCTGGAAGATCTGGCCACTCTCCCGGGGACTGGGACTGATGCATAAACCTTAAAATGTACTGCCCAAGGAGTGCTGTGTTCCTTCCTTGGGAAGCTGGTCACTTCCTCAGGAATCAGCAAAATACTCACAAGTTGGCATCTATAGTATCAAATTCATTAATCCTAAACACAGTCAACAAAAACTCTAGTATCTGTTGCTAATTCAACACTTCCCAGCTAAAAGCTAAATATTGGTATGTATATATATAAAACTGCTCTATTTATCTGTCATTCTGTAACTTTGTTCAATATTGACTTAATCTTTTAATTGATTATGTTATTCATGTTTCTCACTCTAATTGTCAGAATAAGCTTATTAAACTAAATATACATATTAGCATTTTTCTTGTATCTATCCAGGACTGTAGCCAAAAATAACCCAAGTTTATCAGTGTGTTCCCATTTTGGAGAGCATGTGAATGTATGTGTACATATCATAAAAGGTTGGAATATAACAGTTAAACCCCTGTTTATAAACAATCCTTAACTCATTTTATATTCTTTCAATTATTAACAAAAATACACTAACTATTAATAAAAGGTCCTGCCACAAGAACTGTTCCATAACCCCATCATGTGTCAATATTATGTCTTTAAGGCTTTATACCCTACTTGTTCTGCCTTCCCACAAGCATGTATTTATCCTCATTGCAGCCCCCTCAAAAATAATTTTAACACAACTACATCTCCAAAATTCTCTTAGTCAAACTAGTTTATATATCACATCACATAAAACAAACAAAAAGAAAAGGGGGAGTATGCATACCACCTCGAGAAATACAATAACTGTAGCACTATATATTTTAAATTTTCTCAATTGTGATAAAAACAGCCTCTTAGCAGCTGAAAAACATTTCTCCCCTCATCAGGAGAGACAGCAAATATAAGCTAAAATTCTGTACAAAGAAATGTTAAGAGGTGGATCTTAAAAAGGACTCTGTAACCTCATAATGTGGGGGAGAGGGTATGCTTGTGTGCTTATTCCAACAGGCCCCTGGTGCGTGCCAGCAAAGAACATGAAGCTATACCATGAGCTGGAAATATCACCCATTCAACCCAATACCACGGATGGAGAAGATAATGGTGGAAGAACAAAGGAACTCCCGGACACAACCATGCTGTAACATTATCCAAACTCAGGGAGTAACTTAAGGAAGTTTTTTTTTTTTTTGTTTTTTGTTTTTCTTTTATTTATTTTTTATTTTAAAAGAATGTCTGGCCATCCAAGGGAATAGAGAGGGCCAGCATCTGCAGGCAGGATCATCTCGCCCACCATATCCATGGGATATAAGCCCTCTCCCTGTTGGAGTGGACATCACCATCCCAGTCCCCTCAGGATTGGGGGAAGAACTATGGAATAGAGTGGACTTGATGGTATTCTCTTGTTCACATATGGTGATTCTAGCAATGCAAGAAATTATAACAATGAGGTGGAGCCAGTGGCCACTTGACACTTTTGGGGTAGGGAGGGGATGAGCAGTTGAAATACAGGGGCTTCTTTGGGAGTTAGAGGTTGTCCTGAGTACTGTTGTGGCAACGGATGTAGGCCATTTTAAATCAGCACACACCACTCAGAACTGAGTGGGAGAGAGTGTGGTCTACAGTGTGAACTGTGGTCTATGGTTGGTGGCAAGGCTCCAGGATGTGTAAGTTCATTGAGGGTGGTGGGCCACACTTGTGGGAGATGTTTGTGTGGGATGTGGTGGGAGGTGTGGGAGGTGGGCAACATGGGAATCCCAGTGGGTTCCGTGTAATATTTTGGGTAATCTAAGCACCTCTTAAAATATATGTATATATATATATATATAAATAACATTTTTGTAAGCAAATACATATATATGCATATATATTTATATATCATTTTGCAAATGTTTGTATGTATTGTGAGAATTTTGATTTTTACCCACAATAAAAATAAATAAAAAATTAAAAAAAAAAAAAAGAATGTCTGGATTGCATAAATGTTACATAAAACCATAGGGGATTCCCATATGTCCCAAACCCTCCCCCTCCCACACATTCCCACATTAACAACATCTTTCATTAGTGTGGTACCTTTGTTATAATTGATGAACACATATTGAGGCATTGCTACTAAACATGGACTATAGTTTTCATTATACTTTACACTCTGTCCCACACAAATTGTAGGTTATGACAAATATATAATGGGTTGTATCCATCACTGCAATGTCATGCAGGACAAGTCCAATGTCCTGAAAATGCCCCCTTTTTATACTTATTCCTCCCTCTCACTCCCATCAGAACCTGTGCAGGCCACAGCCTTTATATCAATGATAAAAGTTCTTCAATTGCTAGAATAATAATAAATCCATAATAGAACAATAATGTCTACTTTAGTCTACTTTTCATTCTCTGACCTTGAGGATTTGGGGATGGTGATGACCACTCTGTTTATAACTGAGAGGATAAGGAAGTTTTAAACAATTAAATCTAAAAGATTCATTGGTATACTTACTACTTTCATTATTTCATCCATTATCATGGTTGCCACTGCCACTACTATGGCAGTGACATTAACAGTATCTGTCTAAACTGCTCATGTTGTTAATCAATTTATGACCAATGTTACCAACAAACTTATGACTCAAACTAATTGATAATAATATTCTTACCAAACTTGGTGCTTTAAAAGCATCTAGACTCTAGATAAATAAAAACACATTTAATAAAATATAAACATATTTCTTTAGATATTCTTGAATTACAAAAAAAGGCATTGAGTATGTCTCAAAATGATTTGCAGAAAATACCAGGTGCTGAATTTTGGATTCAACAATACAATAAACCCATTTCATTTGTGGAAGGAGAAGTCCATCCAATTGTCTTTTTGGATGATGTTGGGAGTATTGATAGTTGTCATTATCATAATGTGTATAATGCACCAGTGCTTGTTCAATTATTTGCAAAATAAAAATAAGGAATTCAGATTCCCTCACTTATTGTGTGATTGTCCACCCATCGTGACCATGCCCCATCTTTTGATCTTTTGAACGATTTTGTATATCTTTCATGTATATTCAGATGAACTAATTCCCATGAAACCCCCCTCCCAGAAACCCCCCACCAATAATCCCCTGCAGTACCCATTGTAACCCTACTGTGATCCAAATCCTCCATAAACATGTAGTCCATAAAATAATCAAATACACTTACTAGGAAAAAGAAACAACTATGATAAGCTTACATGCAAGAGACAAACATAAGGAAACTCAGGGGAGAAAAAAAAAGAGAAGGAAAAAAAACAAATATTCAAACAAAAAACAAAACAAAATAAAATATAATTAGTGGATTGGGACATTCAAAAAATGGGCAAAAAAGCAAAGGAAATGCCTTTAAAAAATATGTATATATATATTTATTTATTCATTCATTTTTTTTCCTTTCTCTTTTCCTTTCTCTCCTTCCTTTTATCACTCTGTTATTGGATGTCTGGTGTGCCGTGACACCTTACCCCTCTCAATCCCCATTGTCTCCCAATTTTTCATTTAATTTTCAAAGAAGTTTTAGGTCACAGCAAAGTCACACACGGAGTGCCGGAGATTCCCAGATACCAAACCACCCCTCCTTCCCCACCCCATATTAACACCCCCCCTTTTTTTTTGGATGTTAGCATTGTTATAACTGTTATACAGATAGCAAATTATAGCAACTAAACATTGTCAATGATTTACAGTATAGTTTACAATTTAGATGATACAGTTTAATAATTTTGATGATATTTACCATGTCCTTTGTCCATTACTGTAAGGTAATGAAAAACCTTTCCCATGATCACCAAACACCCCATTAGATCTTGACTGTTCCCTTCCCCCCAGCCCCCCAGGGCCCATGATACCAACCTCTCCCGACCCATGGAATAAGTCCATTGAGGGTGGTGGGCCACACTTGTGGGAGATGTTTTTGTGGGATGTGGTGGGAGGTGTGGGGGGTGGGCAACAAGGGAATCCCAGTGGGTTCCATGTAATATTTTGTGTAATCTTAGCACCTCTTAAAATATATTTATATAGATATACAAATAACATTTTTGTAAGCAAATGCACATATATGCATATATATTTATATATCATTTTGCAAATGTTGGTATGTATTGTGAAAATTTTGATTTTTACCCACAATAAAAAATAAATAAATAAAATAAAATAAAATAAAAATAAGTACAATAGTTTGTTGAATGTTTTTATGTTAAGAAAAATATCACAGAACTCAAATAGTAATAGTAAAAGCATAGGATAAACATGGCTTTCCCTTTGTTTTATGTTGCTTAATATTGAAAAATTTTAACTTGATTTTGTATTTTCTCATATAGTCTTCCTAAGCCAACAGTGAAACTTCTGAGAATTAATACAATGGAAACTCACAAAGCCATTTACTACCTTGCAGAAATTTAATTTAATAGTTTGATTGCTAGAATAGCATGCTGAAAAAAAGAAATATACTCTAATCAGTGTTATATATGTATAAAGCACATGCTTTTGTTTAACACATGATTATATTTTTAGCATAACTATCATTACTTAGTAGCTATCGAGAACCCTTTATGGGAACCGATGTGTCTTGTGTGGGTCATCTCCACTGTTTGCACATACTGTCCTTGGCTGTTTTCTGCTTGGACACAGATCATGTATTCTTTTCCTATCATAACTCACTGCTTCAGAAACTTCTTAAAGGCATACTGTTTCTTTCTGACTCCATCATTTACCCCTTTTTTATTTGTTACTAAAATGGCTTATTTTTAGAATTCTTGTATCTTAAAGATGGTTTGTGACAATGCTAGGGTTCTGACAATTGCTGATCTCTGTACAGGATAAAAAATGGGAAACAAAGTGGTTATCTCCACAGTCACCCTCCCATAGGAGGGGAAAAGATCCTACCATCATAGGCCCTCTGATTTTCCTGATGGCCCCCATCGACTGTGCCTGTCTTAGGTTGTCCCTCCCTTAAGGAATCTTTACATGTAAAATCATTGATTAAACTTGTTTGTTTTTTTTTAATTATATATGAAAATCTCACAGCCAATATTATACACAATGGAGAGGGGTTGAGTTTTCCATCTAAGATCATGAACAAGATAAGGATGCATACTGTCACCACTGTGATTCAACACTGTGCTAGAAGTTCTAGCTATATCAATTAGACAAGACAAAGACAAAAATGGAAAAGAGGAAGTAAAATATCACTTCATAGACAACATGATCATATATTTAGAAAATTCTGAAATAGCTACAACAAAGCTATTTGAGTAAATTAATGAATTCAGCAAAGTGGCAGAATACAATATCAACATGCAAAATCAGTTGAGGGTGAAATCATTACAAATATTCCATGTACAATAGCAACAAAAAGACTCAACTATCTAGGATTTAATTTAACCAGGAATGTAAAGGACCTGTACTCAGATAACTTCAAAACACTGCTAAAAAATACAAGAAAGACCTGTACAAATGGAAAGACATTCTGTGTTCATGAATTAGAGGACTAAATATCATGAACATGTCATTTCTACATATACTGATTTCTAAATTCAATACAATACTCATTAAAATTCCAAGTCTACTTTACAGAAATAGAAAAGGCAATTACAAAATTTATTTGGAAAGGGAAAGTGTTATAAATAGTCAGAAACATCCTAAAAAATAAGAGGGAAGTTGGATGACTACAGTGATCAGAATAGCATGGTAATGATATAAAGACAGACACATTGATCAAAAGAGTTGAATTGAGAGTTCAGAAGTAGACCCTGACATCTATGATAAACTGAATTTTTTTAAGGGAGGTGCCAGAGATTGAACCCAGGTCCTTATACATGGGGAGAAGGTGCTCAACCATTTAGTTATATTTGCTCTCCTCAACTGATTTTTTTTTTTACATAAAATATATAGGGAATTCCTAGGGAGCAGATGTGGCTCAAGTGGTTGAGAACCTGCTTCCCACATGGGAGGTCCTGAGTTTTGTCCCTGGTGCCTCCTAAAAACAAAAAACAAACAACAAGCAAGCAAATGAAAATCAACTCCAAGGAGCCAATGTAGTTCAGGGGTTGAGTGCCAGCTTCCCATATATGAGGTCCCAGGTTCAAGTGATAGCCCTGCTACCTCAGAAAAAAAATAGGAAATCACCATATACTCCACCCCACACACAGTTTCTCACATTAACATCTTTCGTTGGTGTGGTACATTTGTTACAATTGATAAGCACATAGTGAAACATTGTTACTAACTAGGGACTATGGTTTACATTATAGTTTAACACTTTGCAATGCACAAATTTATAGATTTTGAAAAAATATATAATAGCCTTTATCTGTCATTGCAATGTTGTACAGAACAATTCTAATGTCTCCATAGTACCCCATTGTACACCTATTCTTCCCTCTCCCTCCCATAAGAATCTCTGGTGGCCACTGCCTTTATATCAATGATACAAGTTCTTCCACTGCTAGAATAATCATAAGTCTACTTAAGTCCATGGTGCATTCCTCCCTTATGTTTGTTCATTCCTCAGTCTTGAGGATTTTGGGATGGTCATGCCCACTCTGTTTATGATTGAGAAAGTGCTTAGATCCCATGGAGCAGACAGTTGGAACTGTTTTGCTTGCAGTTGTAAATACTGTCTGTTTTTGGGGGTGGTCAACTGATTTATTTTGAGTTACTGGGGATGGGAGTTGAACTCAGGACCTCATAAATGGGAAGTCAGTGCTCAACCACTGAGCCACATCAGCTCCCCTGAGTTGGCTTTTCCATTTGTTTACTTGTTTTTCTTGTTTGTTTGTTTGTTTGTCTTTGTTTTTATTAGGAGACATCAGGTACTGAACCCTGGACCTCCCATGTGGGAAGTAGGCACTCAACCACTGGAGCCACATGTGCTCCCCTCAACTGAATTTTTAAATTGTACATTTCAGATTTGTACAGTTTAGTGTATATGAATGATACCTCAATCAAGTTGCTTTTATTTACTTTAGTTATAAATAATGAATAAAGATTCTATCATCTGTCTGCTCATTGTTTGCTCACCTTCTCTAAGAGACACTAGGAACTGAACCCAGGACCTCCCGCATGAGAGGCAAGTGCCTAATGCCTGGCTTGTGGGATCTGCTCATTTTGGTGGGGTGCAGGCATCTAGATCATTGTGGCAGGGTGTAACATCTAGCTTGCTGTGGCAAGTGTGGGCATTTAGCTTGTTGTGGCAGGGTGTGGACAGCTAGCACATTGCAGTAGTGTGTGGGTGTCAAGCTTGTTGTTCAGGTGTGATGTCTAGCATATTGTGGCAATTGCGGCATCTGCTAATCTTTCTTTAGGACCCAAACATGGGACCTCCCATGTGATAAGTGGGCACCCAACTGGTTGAGCCACATCTGTTTCCCATCAACTGATTTTTGATAAACTTATCAAGTCCACTTCTTTGGGATAGAACAATCTCTTCAACAAATGGCACTAGGAGAACTGGATATCCATAATCAAAAGAATTAAAGAGGAACCCTATCTAAAGTCCTATCCAACTTAAAACGTATCAAAGACATAAACATAAAAGCAAGGACCGTAAAACTTCTAGAAGATAATGTAGGGAAACATATAAAATATATTGTAGTAGGTGGGGTGTCTCTTAATCTTTATAAATAAAGCACAGGCAACAAAATAAAAAATACATAAAGGAGATCTCCTCAAAAATTAAATATTTTTGCACTTCAAAGGACTTTGTGAAAAGGGGAAAAAAGCAGCCTACTTAAAGGGAGAAAATACATGGAAATCACATATCTGATAAGCATTTAATATCCATGATATATAAAGAGATCTTATAACAATGATAAAAAGACAAATGTCCCAAATTAAAAAATGGGTAAAAGACCTGAAAAGATATTTTTCTAAAGAAAAAATACAAGTAGTGAAAAACCACATGAAAAAAAGTTCATCACTGGCTATTAGGGAGATGCAAATCAAAACTACAATGAGATATCATTTCACACTTACTAAAATGGCCACTATTAAAAAAAAAACACAGAAAATTACAAGCGTTGGAGAAGATATGGAGAGATAAGAACGCTTATTCACTGTTGGTGGGAATGTAGAATGGCAAAGCCACAGTGGAAGTCTGTTTGGCAGTTCCTAAGGAAGTTGGATACAGATTTGCCATGTGATCTGGCAATACCACTACATGGTACATATCCAGAAGAACTAAGAGCAGTGACTTGAAGAGACATCTGCACACTGATATTCATAGTCACATTATTCACAATTACCAAAAGAGGGAAACAACCCAGGTGTCCATCAACTGATGAATGTATAAACAAATTGTGGTATATACATGCAATGGAATATTAATCAGCTGTAAAAAGAAATGAAGTCATGAAGCATATAACAACATGGATAAACATGAAGGACATTATGTTGAGTGAAGCAAGCCAGGAACAAAAGGACAAATATTGTATGATTTCACTATTATGAAACAAATATAACGAGCAAACTCATGGAGTTAATAGCTAGAATGTAAGTCACCAGAAAATAGAATGTGTTAGAGAATGGAAAGCTGAGGTTTAATCTGTGCACAATTGGAAAAAAAACAAAACAAACAAACAAAAAAAAACTTTGTTTGTAAATGTTTGGAAATGAATAGAAATGGTGAAAACACTTCATAAGACTTGTAATTAGTACCACTAACATATGGGTATAGTAGTGGTTTGTTTCCATGCTGGGTTTTTTTTTTTTTTTTTTCTTTTTTTGGAATAATGAAAATGTTCTCATTATTGATTGAAGTGATGCACACTTTAGGTAAATTGTATGGTTTTGAAAACAAAAATGGATTGGGTTTTGGGGAAAATACACCAAATGCAAGATATGAACTATAGTTAGTGGTAATACTTTTATGATGCTCTTTCATAATTTGTTACAAATGTTTCACAATTCATGGTATTGGTGGTGAAGTGAGGTATGGCAACCCTATATGATGTTATGCACATTTGTTATGTAAGTTCACAACTTTTACTTCACACATTATTTTATTATTTATGTATATTCATGTATGAGTGATATACATGTATTTATATATATATAAAGCCCATGGTCATACTGACTCTCTGAACACAACAATCTGAACAATTCAGTGCATGTTCCAGGAGACCAAGCAGTTTCTCAAATTAAGCCAAATTGGAATCCAAATGAGCAATCAGGCAGAACCAAGTTGAATCCTTATTAGGCTTTTCTTATTGCAGGACTGAGAAAAGGAGTGCCCAAATAAACTAATAAAATTCAGCAAATAGTTCAAGACCCTGAAACAAAACAGCCCGTCTATTCAGAGCAACTGCTCAAAGCCTATAGACAGTACACTGATTTAAATACAAAAGACCCCACTAAGCCTGTGCATTGTTAATTAGACATAATGTGCTTCTGTTATAATGTGGTGAAAGCACATCATAAGACTTGTAATTAGTACCACTAAAAATGAGTAAGATAGTGGTTTGTTTTCTTGCTTTCTTTTTTTTTTTTTTTTTTTTTAATAATGAAAATGTTCTCATTATAAGTTGAAGTGATGTACAATTTAGGTAAGTTGTATGGTTTTGAAAAAAAATAGATTGGGTTTGGGGAAAATACACCAAATGTAAGATATAAACTATAGTTAGTGGTAATACTTTTATAATGCTCTTTCATAATTGGAAGGGGGATTGGCCTATGTCACAATTACTAGAGATTGTCTGTTAGGTTTTTCACAACATAAGAAGCAGTAAAAGAAACATGCTACCTATGAAGCCAGCCTCATAGGAGCAGCTGTAAGCAAGAATGTTGGTGGCCCATAGACACTGAGACGAGGGAAAGCTTCCATGGGAAGCTCAATGAATAATAAGATCCCCCAGGGGCCCAAGGAAGACCATTAGGTCCCGAGAAATGTGCTTACTGTAAGGAGGAGGGGCACTGGAAGCAGCAATGCCTGAGTTTCACTGGGAAGGGAAGGCTTAGGAGATCCCATCTAGCAGCCCAAGTCCCACAGTTAGCAGGGGATGAAGAGAACAACCTGGAGTGACAGTGCCTGGAAGCACCTTCCACTGATTGGGAAACCATCCTTATCACCCACACCAAACCTTGGGTCTCATTTCAAGTGGGAAAGAAGTTAGTTGACTTCTTGGTGGACACTGGAAACACTCATTCAGTTTTAAACCAGAGACTAAGTAAAGAAACTAAGGAATCAGTCCCTATCATTGACATTTTTTTTTTTTTCTGGGTTAAAGATTCTTTTTTTTTTTTTTTATTATGAGTAAAAATCAAAATTCTCACAATACATACAAACATTTTGGGGATTAAAACTTTAAACCATTCTCACAACCACTGCAATGTCAGTTTGGAGAAACTCAGCTGACTCATAGAATTTTCTATATGCCTGAATTCCCAATTCCCTTCCTTGGCTGACACTTACTCTCCAAATTGCAAACTTCACTTTGATTTTCACCTAATAAAGTGAACATACAGGTACCAGCCATACACATCTGTGCCTTTCAAGCAGCCTTATTGGGTTTATCTGAGAACACTGAGAAGTTTGGAGAACCCAAAGAGATAAAACAACAGGTTCCAGCTAAGATATGGGCTACCGGGGGCCTCCAGGATGGGCAGCTGAAACACCAGAAGTCAAGGTAAGACTGTCTGAACACCACCCCACCACATCTAAAATAGTATCCCCTCAGACAGGAGGCTAGAGCCAGCATCTCATCCCCATTCAAGAAATTTCTCAAGTGGGGACTAATTAGACATTGTCAACCAGACTTTAATACCCTTATCTTACCAGTGCTTAAACCAAGTGCCCAGGGAATTAGATTTTTACAAGATTTGAGAGCTATTCATAAGATAGGGAGGACATCCACACAGTGGTGCAAATCCCTACTCACTCTTTGATTATAATGCATACACCTGACTCACAATCCTGGATTTAAAAGATGCTTTCTTTTGCATCCTGCTAGAGAAGGAATCACAGAGACTCTTTGCATGGAATGGGGAGATCTTGACACTGGAATGAAGCAACAGTATTGTTGGACTGTGCCGCTGCAAGGGTTTAAGAATTCTCTGACTTTTGGGGGGCAAACCCTATCCAAGGATCTACAGGGGGTGCAACTCAGGGACGACTCTTCCTTCAATATGTAGATGACATACTCATTGCTAGTAAGACTCAAGAAGCCTCAAATAGGAACATAGTAATAATGTTACAGAGACTAGCTGAAAAGGGTTATACGTGTTGGAAAAGAATGCCCAAGTTACACAAACTCATGTTAAATATTTTGGTTTTAAATTCTCTGAGGGACAATGGGCCCTCCTGCCCAGTCAAAAGGAGGTCTTATTTGGAGTATCAGAGCTTAAGAACAAAAAGGAACTCATGGGGATTCTAGACATGGCTGGTTACTATAAGCTGTGGATAGCTAATTTGGACATATAGCAAAGCGACTATATGAAGCACTTAAAGGAAGCGAAAAAGAGTCCTTATTCTGGACAAGAGAATGTGCACTTACTTTTAAAATCTTAAGCAAAAGTTACCTACTGCTTCAGTTCTAAGACTGCCAGACTCCACAGAAAAAGTTGCACTTTTTCTTACATGAATGACAAGGCATCACTCGGAGTTTTAACTCAACCCTTTGGAGGAGCACCAATGGATAACATACCTGTCCAAACAACTAGATCCTGTATCTCAAGGCTGGCCTGCCTGTCTGCACACAGACACAGCTACTTGTGACCATCTTCAAGAGACAGAAAAAGTCACATTAAGCTCTCTAGCTTACATCTATTCTCCTCATTATGTAATTATAATATTTAAACAAAAAGGTTCTTGAGCCACACTGCTAGACAGTCCTATTGTGACCTTAAAGACTATTGACAAACTTAACCCTGCCACCTTGCTGTGTGAGTTTAGATTAAACCAGAGTGAATTCTCCTCAAATATGACTGTGTACAGCTCCTTAAGGAAATAAATTCCAGTAGACTGGGGCTGCCTGATGTAACCCTAAAAATCCCAGCACTTGAATTTACTGATAGAAGTAGTTTTATGGACCATAGAAAGCAATGAGCAGGATATTTGGTAGTCAACCCAGTAGAAACTTTGGAAGCAGGGTCCCTGCCCCCTGGTACTTCATCTCGGAGGGCTGAACTACTAGTCCTTGGAAGAGCCCTCTAGTTAAGTGCAGGACAAAGAGTGAACATTTATACAAACTCCAGATATGCCTTTGCAGAGTTGCATACCCATGTTGCCATCTGGGAAAAGAGGGGATTATTCACTGCTGCTAATAAGGACATAAAGCATGTTGATCTCATTCTAAAGTTGCTTGAAGTTTTGATGCTCCCCCAAGTAATTAGTAGTCATTCATTGCAAAAGGCACCAAACATCCAATAGCAAGGAAGCAGACAAAAACTGTATATCTGATAAAGCCACTGAGATAGCTGCAAGGAGAATAGAATCAACTCTTATTACCACCCTCCACGCTGAAAGACTGGACCACCCATTAATACCTGAGAGTTGGTGAGACTTTAACTTAAAGCCATTTAGGAAAATCCAATACTGTAGAAAATATTTAGCCAGAGCAAAAGAGTGGGAATATTCTCAAGCCACAGACAATGGCTGGTTGAAAAGAGAGTCCCTGGAAGAACCTTGGGAAGACTACCACAAATTACTCATACCTGAAAGCCTAGTGAAACCTATTACCACTTATTTCCATAGACTTACTCATTATGGACATGAAAGTATTCTGGTGGCTAAGTCAAATCCTCATGAGACCCAATCTTTGCAGAATGATTCAGTCAGTAAATGATCAGTGTGTAATTTGTACTCGAGTTAACCCTAAAACTCAGCCCCCAGCCTTAAACAAAGGAGTACAATCCAGAAGACTAGGAGGAAGAGAGTACAGACTAATTGACTTTACTCTAATGCAAAGAGCTGCTGAGAACTTCAAATATTTGCTACTGTTCGTAGACACTTTCACTAATTGGGTAAAAGTCTTCCCATGCCAAATGGAAAAAGCTCTAGAAGTAGTCAAAGTCTTACTTAAAGAAATCATTTCAAGATTTGGACTTCCTATTTCTATACAAAGTGACAATAGTGTGGCCTTCATTTCTAAAGTGACTAAAAATGTGTCTGGACTGTTATAGATTGGCATTTGCATTCTCCCTGAAGACCTCAATTCACTAGAAAGACTGAGCAAATGAGTCCCACTTTAAAAGAAGCCATTGCCTCGATTTGTTTAGAAACTCACCTCAAGTGTGATAAAGCCCTGCCAATTGCCCAGCTGAGGGTTAGGTCATGCTGAAAAGGACATGAATTAAGTCCTTATGAAATATGTTGAATCTAAGTTATTCATTTTTTCAAAGTATCCTGTTATGATACTGTTTATTTCTGTGGGATCAGTGGTGATATCCCTTCCCTCAGTTTTTATTTTGTGTATTTGCATCTTTCCCTTTTTCTTTGTTAATCTATCTAAGGGTTTGTCAATTTTATTAATCCCCAAAAATGGGTTTGGTTTTGTTAATTTTTTCTAGTTTTTTTTTTAATTCTCCATTTCATTTAGCTCTGCTATAATCTTTGATATTTCCTTTTTTCTGCTTGCTTTGAGATTAGATTTTTGTTCTTTATCTAGTTCCTCCAGGTATGCAGTTAGGTCTTGATTTTTACCTCTTACTTCTTTTCTATTTTAGGAATTTATGGTTACAAATTTCCCTCTCAGCACTGCTTTACCTGCATCCCATAGGTTTTGATATGTTATGTTCTCATTTTCATTATTTTCAAGGTAGTTATTGATGTCTTTTGCAATTTTCTCCCTGACTAGCTGATTGTCTAAAAGTGTGTTGTTTAATGCCCATATCTTTATGCTTATTCTGTTTTTTTGTCTCTTATTAATTTCCAGCTTCATTCCATAGTGGTTAGAGCAATTATTTTGCATAATTTCAATCTTTCTGAATCCATTGAAATGAAAAAATTTCTAGCAGTCTACATTTATGAAAGAAGAAATCGATTAACTCAATAGACCAATCACAAGTAACAAGATTGAATTAACCATCAAAAATCTCCCAACTAAGAAGAGCCTAGGACCAGATTTCTTCAAAGTTGAGTTCTACCAATCATTCCAGAAAGAACTAACACCAATCCTGCTTAAACTCTTCCAAAAAATAGAAGTGGAGGGAATATTGCCTAACTCATTCTAATGATGCCATTACCATAATAGCAAAGCCACATAAAGATACCACAAGAGAAGGAAACTACAGACAAATCTTTCTAACGAAACTGGATGCTAAAATCCTCAACAAAATACTTGCTAATTGTATTCAACAACACACCAAATCAATTATACACCATGACCAAGTGGGTTTCATCCCTTGTGTGCAAGGATGGTTCAACATAAGATAATAAATCAATGTAATACACCACATTAACAGATTGAAAGAAAAAAAATCACATGATCATCTCTATGGATGCAGAAAAAGCATTTGACAAAATACAGCATCCTTTCTTGACAAAATCACTTCAAAAGATAGGAATAGAAGAAAACATCCTCAATATGATAAAAGGTATATAGGAAAAACCCACAGCTAACATCATATTCAATATTGAAATGCTAAAGGCTCTCCCTCTAAGATCTAGAGCAGGACAAAGATGCCCACTGTCACTGCTCTTATTTAACATTTTGTTTGAAGTCCTCCAGGAAGCAGATGTGTCTCAAGTGATTAGCTCCTGCCTACCATATGGGAGGTCCATGGTTTGTTTCCTGGTGCCTCCTAAAGAAACAAAGAAGATTAACAGATACAGCAAGTGCAAACAATGAGGGGGTGAGGTGAGATAAATATAATAAATCTTTTTTTTTAAAAAAAAGAAGTACTTCTTTAAGCACTTAGTCAATAAAAAGATATAAAAGTTATCCAAACTTGAAAGGAAGAAGCAAAAATTTCACTATTTGCAGATGACATGGTGTTATACATAAGAAGCACTGAAAAATCTTCAGCAAAGCTTGTAGAGCTGAAAAATGGGTTCAGAAAACTGGCAGTATATAAAATCAATGCACAAAAATTCAGTAACATTCCTGTACACCAATATTGAGCAATCTGAGGAGGAAATCAAGAAAAAAAATTCCATTTACAAATAGCAACTAAAAGAAGAAAATAGCTAGGAATAAACTTAACTAATGATGTAAAGGACTTGTACACAGAAAACTACACAACATTGTTAAAGGAAATCAAAGAAGACTTAAATAAATGGAAGAATAGTCCATGTTCATGGATTGGAAGACTAAACATCAGTAAGATTTTGTCCTACTCACATTGATTTATAGATTCAATGCAATCCCTAAAAAATTACACTTTTTACTGAATTGGAAAAGTCAATTCTGAAATTTATTTGGAAGGGCAAGGGGCCCACAAATAGCCAAAACATATAAAAAAATAAATACAATACAATACAATCATGCTACCTAACTTTAAAGCACACTACAACTACAGTAGTCAAAACTGCATGGTCTGTGTGGGAGAGAGTGTGGTCTATGATGTGAACTGTGGTCTATGGTTGGTGGCAAGGCCCCAGGATGTGTAAGTCCATTAAGGGTGGTGGGCCACACTTGTGGGAGATGTTTGTGTGGGATGTGGTAGGAGGTGTGGGAGGTGCAACATGGGAATCCCAGTGGGTTCTGTGTAATATTTTAGGTAATCTAAGCACTTCTTAAAATATATTTATATATATATAAATAACATTTTTGTAAGCAAATGCACATATATGCATATATGTTTATATATCATTTTACAAATTTTGGTATGTATTGTGAAAATTTTTATTTTTACCCACAATAAAAAAATATATATATTGGTGAAAAAGCTGAAAAAAAAACTGCATGGTATTGGCACAAAGATAGACATACTGTCCAATGGAACCAAATTGAGAGTTCTGATATATATATCCTCACATATACAGTCAATTGATATTTGACAAATCCACCAAGCCCACTCAACTGGGGCAGAATGGCTTCTTCAACAAATGGCACTTGGAGAACTGGATATCCATATCCAAAAAAAAAATGAGAGAGGATTACCATCTCACACTGTACACAAAAATTAACTCAAGATGGGTCAAAGAAATAAATATAATAGCTAAGACCATAAAGCTCCTAGAAGATTATTTAGGGAAGCATCTACAATATTTGTAGTAGGAAATGGTTTCATAAACTTTACACCCAAACTCAAGCAACAAATGAATAAATAGATATATGGGAACCCTCAAAATTAAATTTTTTGTGCTTCAAGGGATTTTTTCAAGAAAGTAAAAAGGCAAACTACTGAATGGGAGAAAATATTTGGTAACCATTTATCCAATAAGCATCTAATATCCATCACATATAAAGAAATCCTACATCTCAAAAATGAAAAGACAAACAAGCCATTTTTAAAATGGGCAAGAGGTTTGAATAGACACCTCTCCAAAGAAGAAATAGAAATGATAAAAAGCATGTGAAAATATGCTCAATATCACTAGCTATTAGGGAAATGCAAATCAAAACTACAATGAGATATCATCATACACTCATTAGACTGGTGAGTATTGAAAAAAAAAGAGGACGACAAGTGTGGGAGAGGAGGTAGAGGAAAAGGAACACTCATTAACTGCTAGTGGGAATGTAGAATAGTGTAGCCATTGTGGAGAACAGTTTGACAGTTCCTCAGGAAGCTAACTGTAGAACTTACATATGATCCAGCAATCCCACTTCTGGGTATATACCCAGAAGAGTTGAAAGCAAGGTCACAAACACATATGTGCACACCAATGTTCATAGCAGCATTCACTATTGCCAAAAGTTAGAAGCAATCCAAGTGTCCATCCATAGGTGAATGGATAAGCAAGTTGTGGTTTATACATACAATGAAATATTACTCAGCTGGAAGAAGGAATGCATTATTAACACAGGGAATAACATTGATGAATACTGAAGACTTTATGTTGAGTGAAGTAAGCCAGTCACTGAAGGACAAATATGACATGACCTCACTGATATGACTTAAGCAAATTGAGCACATTCACAGAACAAATGTCTGGGAGATAGGTTATCAGGAGACAAGGAGTAGAGTGAGGTAAGTTGAAGCTCAACATGGGCAAGATTTATGATAAGGTGGAAGGGGGTAGTTGGGCAGGGGGTGGGGGTGATACTGGTTCAGTTATGTGATTGGTTTGACAGCGCTGGAATGTGAAAGAAAATAAGGTGGGGAGAAGGCTGGAGGAAGTAACAGGTGAACTCTGGGGATTTGTAGCTCAGTGGTTAAAACAACAAAGTTGGCAATGTTCTTCTGGCAAATGTGGCAGGGAAGGGTTACTGGTGCCGAGCATCGCAGGTGGGGGATATGTGGGATAGGGCTTGCTTCTATGGAATATGATAGTATTCATCTTGTCATAGGGTGTTATCTCAGTGGGTGGAGATCCACAAAATAAATAAGACAATATCAAACTCCTACCCTGGGAAGTACTGCTATGTTCTCAATTAGAGTGGCAAGAAACTCTTGAGAACACGGGCATTGTCTAACAGAAGAAAACAGACCAATATGTCAAGCTCTCAATATAATTGCATGTAACTATGGACCTTGCTCTTCAAAAATTGGAACAGTGCTTACCATTGGTTAATAGATCATAGGGTACCTAGAAATAAAACAGAAGGGCAGTCTACTAAATTCCTTCTTGATCTTTATAAGCAAAAGAGTACTAGGTCAAGTGAACAAAACCCTAACTAGGATTGCAGAAACAGAGAGTCATGGCCCCTTAATCAATTCCTAGGCTTAAGACAGTTTACAGACCCAGATCCCCTTGAATGAGAGGAAGGCCAAGTCCCCTTGGGATCCTGTGACACTACCAAAATTTTATACTCTTAAACTTCCTCCCAACTGTTCCCCAAGAGACTTACAGCCTTTTACCAAGTAACTGTGCATTGTGGAAAAAGTAATGATCAGACATTTTGGGAATTGTTAGACACTGGCTAAGAAGTGACATTAATTCCAGGAGACCCAAAACATCACTGTGGTCCTCCAGTCAGAGTAAGGACTTACAGAGGTCAGGTGATTGATGGAGCTTTAGCTCAGGGCCATCTCCCAATGGGTATAGTTTGTCCCTGAACCAATCTTGTGTTTTTTTTCTTCAGTTAGTATAATTGGAATAGAAATATTCAGTAACTAGAAGTATCCCCACATTGAACCCCTGACTTGTGGAGTGAGGGATATTATGGTAGGAAATGCCAAGTGGAAACGACTATAAATGTCCCTACCTAGTAAAATTGTAAATCAAAAGCAAATCTGGGTCCATTGCCCCGGATCATGCAGCCACCACCAAGGACACAGTCAAGGCTCCTCCAAAGGCTGAAGGGGACTGGAGGTGAGCCCAACAGCATGAGTAGGAAGTTGGTACCAGCTTTGGAAATTTTAGGTTCCAGGCAAAAGCACAGCCACCCTGACTCATAAGGTATTATGAGTATGACACTCTGGAGCCACACATCAATGCACAGATTCATAAAGAAAAGTGCTGCTCATCCAAGAGGGATTTTTGTGACCAGACCAGCAGTTTCTTCTCATTTCCTGGATGTGCTTACAAAGCCTTAGAATGATCAAAGCTGGAAAGAAACAAGGAAGGAAAAGTAATAGTCTTTGAAACAGTATCTGTTGCCTGATTTTTGTGTAAAAAACTTTGGTGCTGTGAAATTAGAACTTTATTGCACACTCCAATTCATGACCTTAAAATGAGCTTTGAATTTCTGTTGGACACCTTTGAAAAAGTAACATCAAAACTATAAAATTTTGAATGAGATTTATGTATATTGTGATTTATAATTAAAACTATGTATAAACATAAGTTTTATATTCTCTTTTAATTTCAGAGGGATTATTGCTTGGGAAAGATCTTCAGAGAATGTTTTATAAATTACAGTTTCTCATTATCATTCATACCCTAATGATCCCAGCAAGTTGATGTCCTGTCTCTAAGAGATGCACCAAACCTAGTACCCTCTAAAACTCTTATTAGACCATAGATAGTTTTTATGTAACTAGTCACAAGAGAAACAATTATTTTTCTATTATAATGATGTATATATTTGAGGGTCAATAAAAAAACTCTATCAATTTTTTTTTTATTAAAAAAAAAAAGCAATACTGGAATCTTGGAGGGATTGCAGAGATAAGTGCCACCATCAAGGATTTGAAGTATGCATGGGTGGTGATTCCCACTATATCCCTATTCAACTTTCCTTTTTGGTCTTTGCAGAAAAAAGATGGGTCTTAGAGGATGACAGCAATTATCATAAACTTAACCAGGTGGTGACTCCAATTGCAGCTGCTGTTCCAGATGTCATATCATTGCTTGAGCAAATCAACACATTCCTTGGTACCTTGTATGCAGGTATTGATCAGGAAAATGTTTTTCACAACTGCCATCAGGATGGACCAGCAGAAATTGTTTGCTTTCAGCTGGCAAGGCCAGCAGTATACCTTCACTGTCCTGCCTCAGTGGTATATCAACTCTCCAGCCCTATGTCATAATTGTTCCTGCAGGAACCTTGATCATTTCTCCTTCCCAGAAGACATCACACTGGTCCATCATATTGATGACATCATTCTGATTGGACCTAATAAGCAAGATGTAGCAATGACTCTAGACTTTTTGGTAAGGCATTTGTGTGAGAGATGATTGGTGATAAATCCAACAAATATACAGGGGCTTTCTACCTTGCTGAAATTTCTAGGTGTCCAGTGGTGTGAGGTATGTTAATATAGCTCTTTTACAGTGAAGGATAAGCTGTTGCCTTTGACCACATTTATGACCAAAAATGAGGCACAAAATGATACATAATGCTTTGTTGGCTTCAGTAGGATTTTGGAGACAATATATTCCTCATATGAGTGTCCTAATCTAGCCCATTTACTGAGTGCTCAGAAAAGCTGCTAATTTTGAACAGAGACTGGAACAAGAGAAGGCTCTGTGACAAGACAAAAATACAGTGCAAGCTGCATTGCCACTGGGCCCATATGATGCAGCAGATCCAATGGTTCTGGAAGTGTCAGTGGCAAATAGAAATTCTATCTGGAGCCTTTGGCAAGCCCTATAGGGAAATCACAATGCAGACCCTTAGGATTTTGGAGCAAATTCTTGCCATTTTTCTGCAGATAATTATTATTCTTTGGAGAAAAGCTATTTGCCTCATACTGGGCCTTAGTATGACTGAATATTTAAGTCTAGGCCACCAAGCTACCATGAGATCTGAGTTGTCTATCATGAGCTAGGTATTGTCTAACCCACCATACCCTAAAGTTGGGCATGCACAGCAGCACTCCATCATAAAGTGTAAGCGGTATATAGGAGATAGGGCTCAAGGATGTCCTGAAGGCACAAGTAAGTTACATGAGGAAGTGGCCTAAAGGCCCAGGGTCACACTCCTGCCACATTACCTTCTCTTTCCCTGCCCACAGTTATGGCCTCTTAGGGAATTCCTTACAATCACTTTATGGAGGAAAACACTTGAGGCTGCTTTACAGATGGTTCTGAATGATTGCAAGTAGTACCCAAAATTGGATAGCTGCAGCACTGCAGCCTCTTTCTGGGAATCCCTGAAGGATAGTGATGAGGGCACATCTTGCTAGTGGGCAGAACTTTGAGAATAAACCTGGTTGTTCATTTTGCTTGGAAAGGGAAATGGCCAGAGGTGCATTTGTACAGTAATTCATGGGCTGCTGCCAATCTTTTGGCTTGACAGTCAGGGATTTGGAAGGAACATAACTGGAAAATATGTGACAAGGAGGCCTGGAGAAAAGGTATGTGTATAGACTTTTCTGAAGAGACAAAGAAACATGAAAGTATTTGTGTCCCACATGCATGCTCACCAGAGGGTGACTTCACCAGAGGAAGATTTTAATCATCAAGTGGATAAGATGAACAACTCTGTGGTTATCACTCAGCCTCTTTCCCCAGTGATTCCTGTCATTGCCCAATTGGGCTCATGAATAAAGTGGCCATGGTGGTAGGGATGGAGTTTATGCATGTGTTGGGCAACATGGACTTTCACCAAGGCTGACTTAGCTACAGTCACTGTTGACTACACGATCTGCCAGCAGCAGAGACCCATATTCAGTCCCCAATATGGCACCATTCCCCAAGGTGATCAGCCTGTTATCTGGTGATAGGTTGATTACATTGGACCTCTTACACCATGGAAGGGTCAGCAATTTTTTATAACTAGAATAGACATTCTCTGGATAAGAATTTGCCTTCCTTGCCTACAATGCTTCTTCCCAAACCATCATCTGCTATCTTACCAAATGTCTTATCTACCACTTTGCTATTCCACACAGCATTGCTTCTGATGATTCTGTGATTCCACTTCACAGCAAATGATGTGCAGGAATGGGCACATGCCCATGGAATTCACTGTTCTTACCATGATCCTCATCATACTGAAGCGGCTGGTTTGATAGAACAGGAATGCCTATTGACGACTCAATTATGGTGCCAACTAGGTGGCAGTACCTTGCAGGATGGGGCAGTGTACTCCAGGAGGCTGTGTATGTTCAAAATCAGCATCCCCACTATGGCGCTTTTCCTCCCATAGTCAGGATTCATGGGTCCAGGAATTGAGAAGTGGAAATGGGAGTGGCACCACATGCTATTATCTGTAGTGATCCACTAGGAAATTTTTTGCTTCCTTTCTCTCCAGCCCTAAGCTCTGCTGGTCTACAGGCCTTAGTTCCAAAGAAGGAGTGCTTCCACCAGGGAACACAATGATTCCAATGATATGGAAGTTAAGAGTGGCACCTGGCCACTTTGGGGCCCTCAAGCTTCTGAATCAACAGGCAAAGAAAGGAATTACTGTACTGGATAGGGGATTGATCCTACACAATGGAGGTAAAGAAGAGTTTGCCTGGAATGCAGGAGATCCCCTAAGGTGTCATTAATAGTACCATGTCCTGTGATTAAAGTCAATGGAAAAGGCAACCACTCAATGCAGGCAGGACTAACAATGGCTCAGAATCTTCAGGAATGAAAATTTGGGTCACACCACCAAAGAACCACTGTCAGCTGAGGTGCTTTTTGAGGGCAAAGGGAACATGGAATGGATAGTGGAAGAAGGTAATGATAAATATGACCTTCAACCATGTGTCCAGGAACAGGGAATGAGAACTGTAAAGGTCATTAATATTTCCTCCTTATTTTGTTATGAGTGTGTTTATATATGGACATAAAATGAATATCTTTGTTTTCTTCCCTAACCTTTCATCTTATCACATGGCATAAGTTGTATCAGTTTCATGGCATAGTATTTAAAGATATCATGTTGAATAGTGAATATTACCCAAGTACTTGTGTCCTCTTCTGGAGGGATTCAGTGCATTCTTGGCCGTATGCAAGAGAGTTGAATATTTGTAAGGTAGAAATATAAATATGAATATATTTAAATATGTTATTGGTTTTATTTAGAGAATAAGTATGGTTTAAGGTAATGTGTATGGCTGCCAATTTGACAAAGGGTAGGCTGTGATGCTTAGGCTAATATGTCAACTCAGCCAGTGATGGTGCCAGTTGCTTGTTCAAGCAAATACTGGGCAAATTGTAATACAAGGGCATTTAATGGACTTTAATAATCAGTGAGTTGATTGCATAGATGGCTGGTTACATCTACAAACAACTGAGGAGATTGCTGGTGCTGGTGCTGGCCCTGATTATAGAGACCACAAAGCAGAATACAAAATGTAACCCCCAACTTCTGGTGGGAATACAAGGAGGAAAGAGAAGGGAGGTTTCTGTGCCAAGTTTCAGTGATTAAAGGGTTTGTCCTGAAGGTTGCTGGAAATGTGAATTTGAAGGAAAGAAGGGAATGATGCATTTCATCGTGTGCATTACTGGAAATTGTCTCTGCAGATGACAAAGACATGCCTAGATGGAAGATGGAAAAATAAAGCCATCATTGGTCTGGCTCTCTGTTTTAGGGTGTGTGCAGGACTGTATGTGGGGATATGTGTGTCTTCAAGGGCACCAATTTGTAGGCATGCAAGGACTTGCCTGATGTACATGTTGGGGGCATGAGAGACCACTCCAGTGCATCTGTGCACATGAATACCTTGTGGTCCTGGTTGCAGTGTTAGAAAACTGAGGACAGACAGGGCCCTGGACTCAGGTTTGACAGAGGGATGATCAACAGGTTGGATGAGGCAGACACTTGGGGAAGGGAAGATGCTTGGCCTTGGGACTGTGAATGCAGGGGAGGGCAAAAGAGACAACTACCCAGGGAATCAGGTCCTAAACTACTTTTGGGAAAAACAGGGTTGAGAGTTTCCCTCAACCTTTGGTCTGTGAGTGTTTTCACCATGAATAAGCTCAAGTCCACTACCCAACACTTACCCACCAAAATGGATTAAGCCTTACCATGTGCTAGGCATCAAAAAACCTCCTTGAGATGAGCTAATGATCCAGTGGTGGTGATAAAGAAGCATGACTGGGAGGATGACAAATATACAAAGTGTCTGAATGTGTGATGAAACAGAAGGAGAGACCCCTGAGATCCTGAGGGGAAGGGTCTGGAGAAACCACATCAGGATACCTAAAAATAGGTGGTGGTATAATGTCATATATACAATATGACATCAATCTCCAGAATAAGTGTGATCAAAGTTGTTGGAGAAGTGGAGAGAGGAAAATGTGATGAGGAGGACTTAAAGGGTCAATACCTAAGGTTTTCCCAGGATGAAAAAAGACTGTATTCATAGAGGGCTCAGAATGACAAGTAAAAATACACCCAAATAGGCAAGCATTGTGTAAAACTGCACACATGTTCTCTGAGAGATTGAGAAAAATCTGAGATGTTCAATGAAAGTTGCTCAGAGGGTAACAAGGCCCCTCCCCAAATGCCTCTCACCCCCAAAGTCCTCAGTTTCAGGAATTTCAAGAAGAAAGGATTCATAATTTCAAGGTAGCTCTGTATGAAGGATCTCAGGACCTACATATAGAAGAACAGAATGACAGAAATGGTGATTTACTATGAGGACTGATACAAGATTACTATAAAATTAATACATAGATGTATAGCATAATAGAAATAGCTGGACATCAAATTAACAGTGGAGGGAATTTTTGGGAAAATCACAATAATATAAAGTCAAACAAATTAGAGCAACTAAAGAAAAGACATTTGGCAACAGGACAAAGCCACCTGACACTAGGACATTTGGGTGTCTCTGAAGTATAGTACCTATAAATGAAATGGAGAACTTGTTTCACAGATGAAGCACTGAAATTTTCTTTGAAAGGAAAGAGTTTGTCTTCACAGGAATCATAGTAATCCTTGGAAATGTAAGCCAGGGGGTTGGGGGATTGAATATCCCAGCTTGCCTTGGTCAAGTGTCTCAGCTTAACAGAGAAAGAAGTACTTGTTCAATCTCCCATGACAGAAACAAAGACACACAGGAGTTGGGGAAAGGTTAAGCTGGCCTTCAGTCCTTCACAGCAAAGCCAGCAGAGAAAACCATATCTTCTCTTTATCTTTTGTGAGATCCAAAGGACATGAAATATATATTTAATTGAAAAGTGAAGGTATTTCACCATTGTATTTTTATGCAAATGTATTTGTCAAACTCATAAGTTAGATACTGCTTAATCTGTCTTCACCTTTCCAAACAAATACCATTCTATCCTTCAGCTTTCTATTCTTCCATCTCCATATAAGAGTAGGAAGGCAGCTGGTAGGAGGTTCTTCTGATTGAAGCTGATGAATGATCATTTCCATTTTGTGGAAAATTTGGATGGACTTTTTTTCATTTTTTATGTTTTTTTTTTAAATTGAATTCTTTATAATAAGCCTCTGTAAATTTCAGGAGAAAATAAGTTAATATTGGAAGGAAGAGAAGGTGGGAAGAGGTCTAGCAAAGGGAAGGATCAGTCTGTGCAGAAGGACCTTTGTTCAGGGATGCTGAGACCAGGCAGGTGAAGAGAGTGAAGGACATTTCACTGCTAGGTGATAGGATTTGTCACCTTGTTGATGAATGAATGGCAATTGCTCACAGAATTTTATCAAATCTCACAATTTACATAATGTTTTCAAATACTTCCCACAATTAAATCAATTTTCTCAGTTTATTCAAATATTTTTAAAGCTGAAAGCTGGGAAGGTGTGCATGCTCTTTTCTCCCACATATCATCTAACTCTGTAGGACACACCAACCCACTGTGATTCTCTCATATGATTCTGGAGCCAGGACCCTCAGACCAGGTTAGAGGTGGCTGTTCTCATTCAAGTCCCCCAGCTCCTGCCCTCTGACTTGGAGTGAATTTGGGTTGCACAGCAAGCAGGAAGTCTGCTGCTCCTCCCTTGGGGTTGACCAAGTCATTGAGAAAGGAGGCCAGGGCTGATGAGCCATGATCAAGGGTAAAGGACACTTGTCCAGGTCTTGACAAGAGAGGTTCAAGTCACCCCATTCCTCACTGCACCCCACCTCCCTCTGCAGGATACATCTCCAGACCATGACACAGAGCTGCAGAGAGAGGGAACCCAACCCATTCCCCCTGGCAAGGCACAGAAGGTCAGCCTGAGTAGGGATTCTAAAATCAAAAGAGAACAGAGAGACAACTATGGCCCTTCCTTGCCACTCAAATTTTGTAGGCCTCAGCCTGGACCTTCCCCTTTCAGGGCCTTGGTGTCCCCATCTGTAAATGAGAGCCTAAGAACCCCCCATGTCTGAAATTTTTAGAATGGAACAGAACCTGAAGGGATCATTGGTTGATTCAATGTCTCTGACCTAATATATCCTTCAATAAGCCAGGACATACAACAATGCCAGAATTAAATTCATGATCATCTTTGGGAAAGGTTATTATGAAAAGTAAAATTATATTTTAATCACAGGATTCTTTGTTTAAAAATTATTTCAAGACACTTTTGACTCTGGACCTCTAACTGAAATCCTAAAATGACAGGGCAAATTAAGATATTAACAAAGTAAAAGTTTTTATTGTTCTTTTATTATCCTTGTTATTATAATGAACAATTTCAATAACCAGGGAGTTATTGGTAAGTAAAAACACTTCAGGTGAGTGGCTATGGCTCAAGTGTTTCAGCACCTGCTTCCTACATGTGAGGTCCCAGGTTTAGTTCCTTTTGCATCCTAAAAAACAACAAAAAAGAAACAACAAGCAAACAAATGAAAATACAAACTCAAGGGTGCCAATGTGGCTCAATGGTTGAGTGCCAACCTCCCACACACACAAAAGTCCCAGTTTCAATCCATGGCCCTAGAACCTCAAGAAACAAAAAATTCAAAGCCACTTACTTGGCCTGCCACAGAAATTCCTCTGTTGTTTTATTATTTCCATGAATAAAATAACAGTTTATTTCATTTATGTAACAAATTCCCCTAACTGGCTTTCCCATTCACTGAAATCCTCTAAATAAAATACCTATAAAGAGCTAAAAGCATCTAAAGGTAGTTTGGGTTTCTACCTCCATCCTTATCATCATCAGGACTAACAGGGATGCCTAGGCCCAACATGACCCCGTGGCCATCATATGGCATTAATCTGCATCTTTTGCCCAAAGGATCAGAGCTGTGGATGGGGGGATGGAGTATCTGGGTTCTGGGAGATGACCATAGATGACCCAGGTAATTGTCAGCCTTCCACAGGGTATTCAGAGAAGGAGACAGTTCAAGGGAGGGCTGGTGGGGAAAGACACAGAATGAGGAGGCTTCAGCTGACCAAAAATAGCATTTGCTCTCAGCTCAGGAAGGAATGGGGGGGGGTAGGGAATAAAAAGGATAGGAGAAGTGGAGAGGTATTATCATAAATTGCCATGTTTCCATGAAAATAAAGCATTCACAATTGTGTCTGAGCACCTGACAACGGACTGATAACAGAAGCTATGTTGTGAACATTTTAAGTTAATATGTATAGACATATATAGAAAGGTAGACATCAATGTTGGTATGAATGTTTCTATAAGTACAGTTAGTTTGGCCCTCACTGGACATGGGGCATATATCCAGCTTTATTTAGGCAACTGTCTGAGGTAGGAGATAGGGATGTAGCCTGTAGACTAGGGCTAAAAGTGTCACAGGAGACCCAGGTGTGACTTTGTCAATGTAGGGGTCCCCAAGGGTGTTTAAAGAAGTCAAGTTGGTTTTTAAAAAATTGGGAGGCCATTTTAAATGGCATCACTTGACCTAGAATTGTCTCTTAATAAGCAGACACCTATCTATCAAGAAACAAAAGGCCTTCCAACTGGTATGTTTAACTCTTATAATCATTGTCATCCTGTGCAGCAGCCCTTGGCAATGCATCCCTAGGAGGACACTTACCCTAGAAAGAATCCCTCCACCTTGGAAAGCCCCCATCCAACATAGGGACAGGGACAAATGCATTTGTGGGAGGGGCTTAGCATTGTTGATAAAAGTGATGAGTCATTTCAGACATAGTAGCTTTAAATTCTCAAAGATGGCATGCATACCTATCTCTTTTACAGAAAAGCCTCTTGAGAAAATACTTATGAAGAAATAAAGTTATTTTGAGATCTTTGGAGCACAGCCAAACTCAAATACTTACACATCCAATTATCTTAAAATTAGCCCAATAAGCATTTTTCAGCCATTTAGTGTTAACCGGTTTTGCATGGCCCAGATAACTGGCCCAGCATAGACTCTCAATTTTTAGGCTAGGCATAGATGCTTATAAGGTCCCAAGCCATCTTTGTCCCCCTTCATCTGCTTCCCCTTCAGGGGACTCCCTGGGGACTTCCCTGGGACTCTGGAAGCTTTCCTGCAGGGGTACCCGCCTACAAAGCAGTCAACACCATGACCCCAGGAATAGATTGGGAGTTACTGCCATCTAATGGTTATGTCTTCTCTGGGTCACTTCCAAAGGCCTCCATTTAAATTCTCTACAGTTGCTCATTCTTCTAAAGTCCTTCCTGTGGGTTCTGAGCATGTGAAATGTGTTTCTTTTCTGACCCCAAAGAGATTTTGCCTAGTGTTCCTGTGCTTTTTCTTTAGCTGACCCAAGGTTACAAATCATAGATGTGAGAGAGGAGCAGAGACCTGTGTCTTGGCCCCAGATTCAGAATGTGGGTGGGTCCCAGTTGGGGAACATGTGGGGAGTTGGAAAGGAGGAGCATGAGGCAAGGAGCATCCTCCCTGCACTGAGACCCCTCTGCCCACATTTTATCCCAGCTGTGGCTGCCAGGGCCAGGCTCTGACTCTGACACCAGGGATATTATGTTCTGACATCTGTGACATAGTGCTGGTCCATCATTGCATGTGACACTCCTGCCCCAAGCTGCTTGGCTCCCCCTGTGGAGGCCCAGCCCTCTCAGAGCCTTCCCTCACTCCTGCCCATCAACCCTCCATCCTGTCCTTTCAGAGATGTAGAACTTTCATCTGGTAGAAACTAAATGTCTCCCTCCATGCCAGTGATTCTCAAATGAGACTAAGAAAAGTGATGAATTGGGTTTTCCCCAGTCTGGGGAGCTTGCCAGAGGCCCTGCAATTTTTATCCTGCACTGGAGGGATAGTTGAAAGAAGCACTTAAGTGGAGAGGAGCCTGTGGCTATATCCCATGCTCCATCTACACTGAACCTTCTGGCTTTCAGAATGTCTGCATTTGCAGTGATTAAAACCTGGTAGTGGATTTGGGAGTTCAGGACTAGGAGGGTTCACAGGTGAATTCTACCAAGCATTTTGATTACAATTAACACCAATACTGTTTAAACACTTCCAAAAGTATTGAAGAGCAGGGAAAATTGCCCAACACATTTTATGAAGCCAACATCACTCTAATACCAAAGCCAGATAAAGATACTACATGAAAAGAAAATTACAGACCAATCTCTCTAATGAACATAGATGCAAAATTTCTCAACAAAATACATACCAATAGAATCCAACAACATATCAAAGGACTTATACATCATGACCAAGTGGGATTTATTCCTGGTATACAAGGGTGGTTCAATATATGAAAACCTACATAATATACCACATTAATAAATTGAAGGAAAAAAAACAATGATCATTTTGATAGATGCAGAAAAGGCATTTGACAAAATTCAACATCCTTTCTTGATAAAAATACTTCAAAAGATAGGAATAGAGGGAAAATTCCTAAATATGATACAGGTCATATATGAAAAAAACCAAAGCCAACATTGTACTCAATGGGAAAATGTTTAAAGCTTTCCCTATAAGATCAAGAGCAAGACAAGGATGCCCACTGTCACAATTGTTATTCAAAATTTTGCTAGAAGTTCTAACTAGAGCAAATAGAAAATGAAAAAAAAAGAGATCTAAATAGGAAAAGAGGAAGTAAAATTCTCACAATTTGTGGATGACATGATCCTTTATTTAGAAAATTCTCAAATGTCTATAACAAAGCCACTTGAGTCGACAAATGAGTTCAGCAAAGTGGATGGATACAAGATCAACATGCAAAAATCAGTAATGTTTCTCTGCACTATGCTAAAAGAAATCAATGAAGACCTAAATAAATGGAAAGATATGCCATGTCATGGACTGGAAGGCTAAATATCATTAAGATGGCAAACCTACACAAACTGATTTATATAGATTCAATGCAATATCAATCAAAATTCCAACAGTCTACTTTACAGAAATAGAAAAAGCAATTGCCAAATTCATTTGGAAAGAAGAGTGGACTCAAATAGCCAAAGGATTCAGAAAAGAAGAGCACTGTGGGAGGAATTTCACTGCCCGACCTTGAAAGTTATTACAAAGCTACAATGGTTAAAACACCATGGTACTGGCATGAAGATAGACACTTTGATAAATGAAATAGAATTGAGAATCCAGAAATGAACCCTCACCTCTATGACCGAACTTGTTTTTGACAAACCATTCAGCCATGTTAATGGTATAAAACAGTCTCTTCAACAAATGGTGCTCGGAGAACTGGATATACATAACCATAAGAATGAAAGAAACCCCTATCTCACTCCCTATACAAGAATCAACTCTAAATGGATCAAAGCCTTAAATAAGCCAGCCAGGATCATAAAGATACCAGAAGACAATGAAGGCAAACATCTTAAAGAACTTGTGGAGTTGGTGGTTTCTTGGACCTTACACCCAAAGCATGAGCAACAAAAGGAAAACTAGATAAATGGTACATCTTCAAAATTAAACAATTTTGCATCCCACAGAACTTTGTCAAAGGGTTAAAAGTCAGCTGACTCAATGGGAGAAAATATTTGTAAATTACATATCTGATAAGCATTTAATATCCATGATATATAAAGAGATGCTACAACTCTACAATAAAAAGATAAAAAGCCTGATTAAAAATTGTTAAAAGACTTGAATAGACATTTTACCAAAGATATACAAATGGCAAAAAAAAAAAAAACAGTAAATATAGGTTTGACTTCACTAGCAATTAGGGAAATGCAAATACAAATTTGAATGAGATATCATTTCACAACTATTAGAATGGTCACTATTAAAAAGAGAGAACTGCAACTGTTGGAGAGGGTGTGGAAAGATGGGAACACTTATTCACTGTTGGTGGGAATATACAGTAGTACAGCCACTGTGGAAGTCTCGTTGGTAGTTCCTAAAGAAGGTGAATATAGATTTGCCATGAGACCAAGCAATACAACTTCTGGGAAGAAGAATTGAGAACAGTGACACAAACATCTGCACACCGATGTTCATAGTAGTGTTATTCATGATTGCAGAAATGATGGAAACAATCAGGTGTCCATTAGCCAATGAATGGATAAATTGTGATGTATACACATGATGGAATATTATGCAGCTGTAAGAAGAAATGAAGTCTTAAAGCATATGAAAACATGGATGAACTTACAAAAAATTCTTTCAGAAAATAGAAAATAAAGCAAACTTCCCAATTCATTGTATGAAGCCAGGATTTTCCAGAAAATAAAGCCAGAAAAATACATCACAATGAAAGAAAACTATAGAGCAATATCTCTCATGAACACAGATAAAAAATCATTAACAAAACATGAATTAAACAAATCCAGCAACAAATAAAAGGAATAGAATATGAACAAGTAGAGTTTATTCCAGAAATGCAAGGTTGGGTTAGCATTTAAAAGTCATCATATTAATATAATAATGAAGGAAAATCTCATTAGACAAAAAGAAAGGATTTGATAAAATCTAACACTCATATATGATTTTCAAAACTAATTTCCAAAATGTAGGGATAGAACAGAACTTTCTCCCCCTAATCAAAGCACATTAACAAAGAAACTACAGCTAATATCAAAATTAATGGTGAGAAACTGGCTGCTTTCTACTGAGGATCAGAAATAAAGCAAGAATATTAGTTCTTACCACTATTGTACAACTTTGTATTGTAGGTGCTAGTCAGTGAAATATGCCTTCACTTGACCACTCTATCTTAGCTACCCTGCTTTATCCCCTTTGTCAGCTTTGTTTTCTTCTTAACCCATATCTTCATTATTGTCTATTATTTGTAATATGTTTATGTGTTCACTTTTTGTCCCCTCCACTAAATGCAAGCTTCATTATCCCTGTTGTTCTTTTCTATATTAGGATATAGGGCCAAATACAGTGTGTGGCATATAGTAGAAACTCAGTAAATATTTTGAATGAATGAAAGAGTGAATGAGTAAATTAGATCTTCAACTTGCTCTTCTCAAGTTTCTGTCCCAGTCTTACCTCTGAAATTGTCAAAGTCACCAAACAGCTCCATTTTGTCTCTCCATCATCTTTCTTGACACATGAATTAATTAGGGCATAGGATAAGCTGCTAAAATAGACACTTCCCCTCACCAAATACAGAGATTCTAACTAGAGATAAGTTCATCTAATTCTGTCAAAAGAGAACAGAGGGGTGTGGGCAATCTACAACAGGTAGGCAGCTCTGTTCTACAAAACCTTCAGGAATCATGTCCTTCCATAATGGTTCTCTGATATTTCTTATCATCACTTTGCATTTAAAATATATTTTGTCTAATATTTGTATTGCTCCTTGTTTTAGTCAGGTTTCTCTCAGGAAACAGAATCAACAAGAGACATCTGTTAATAATATGAGATTTTAAAACAGGCATTCACATGACCATGGAGATGCACAAGTCCAGGTTCTGCAAGCAGGCTGAAAACCAGGGGCTCCAATGAAAGGCCAATGAAAGGTCCTTGATGAATTTCTGGGAGAAGATGGCTGTCCAAAGACAAGCTGGGATATTCTCTCTGAATGTTGAAATCAATTCCAGTTTTAAGGCATTCAACCGATTGGATAAAAGCATCACCCATTGCTGATGCAATCTCGCTGATTGATGCAGATGTAATCAGCCATCCAGGCAGTAAACTCACTGATGACTGAAGTCCATAAATGCTCTTGTATTACAATTAGCACAGTGCTTGCTTGACCAAACACCTGGAGACAATTATCTGGCCAAGTTGAAACATAGGCCTAACCATTGCATAACTCCAGATTTTTTCTGGTTACTATTTGCATGGAATATCTTTTCCAAATTATCCCATCTTTCCCAAGATATCCAATTTTTGTCATATATATTTTTTTAATTTTATTATTATTATTATTATTTTATATTTTAAAAGATGCTTAGATTACATAAATGTTATCCAAAAATTGCATGGATTCCCATGTTCCCCACCTCCCACACCTCCCACAACATCCCACATAAACATCTTTCATTAGTGTGGCACATCACCTGCAATGGATATACATATCCTGGGGCTTTGCCATTATGCATGGACCATAGTTCACATTTTAGACCATACTCTCTCTCACATAGTTCTGCATGTTATATGTTGATGTAAAATGGCCTATCTCTGTCATTGTAATGTCAGTCAGGATAATTTTGAAGTCCTGAAAAAGCCCCTGTATTACAACTGCTTTTCCCTTCCCTGCCCCTAAAGCATCCAGTGGCCACTAGCTCCACCTCACTGCTGTAATGTCTTCTATTGCTTGAATCATAAAATGTCTACAACAGAATACCATTGAGTCTACTCTAGTCCATAGCTCTTCCCGCAATCCTGAGGAGTTTGGAATGGTGATGTCCACTCCACCTACAAGTGAGAGGGGGCTTATATCCCATGGATACGATGGATGGGATTATCCTGCCTGCAGCTGCAGGGTCTCTCCATTCCCTGGGATGACCATTGTCCATCATCGTCTCCTCACCAGGTGTATAGTCAGGTCTCTAGGGAAACAGAATCAACAGGAGATATCTGTCAATAATTTGAGATTTTAAAAGAGTCTCTCATGTGACCATGAGGATGCACAAGTAAAGGTTCCACAGGCAGGCTGCAAACCAGGGGCTCTGTTGAAAGTCTGATGAAAGGTCCTTGATGAGCTTCTGGGAGAAGTTGCCTGTCCAACAACAAGCTGGGAAATTCTCTCTGAATGTTGAAATCATTTCCCCTTTTAAGGCATTCAATTGATTGGATAAAAGTATCACCCATTGATGACATAATCTCCCTGATTGATGCAGGTGTAATCAGCCATCCACACAGTAAACTCACTGGTGATGGAAGTCCATAAATGCTCTTGTATAACAATTAGCCCAGTGCTTGCTGGAACAAACACCTGGAAACAATTACCTGGCCGAGTTGACACATTAACCTAACCATCACAGTCCACCCCTTGTCAACTCAGCAGTCATACACATTACCCTAAACCACACTTAGTCTCTAAGTAAAAACAATAACAGACAAACATACATATAGATTTCGGCCTAACAATGTTCAACTCCCCTGTGTACAACCAGAAATGTATGAATTCCCCACAGAATAGGGTACAAGTCCTTGGGTAATATTCATGCTTAAACTTGACATCTTTAAATATTATGATGTGGAATTAATCCACCTTCTCATATGAGAGGGGAAAAGGTTGGGGAAGAAAATAAGAAATTCATTTTGTGTACATATACAATCATACTCATAATGAAACAAGGAAGAAGGGTTCATGACTATTACAGTCCTCATTTCTGTAACTGGTCATGTGGTCAAAGTTCATATTTATCAGTACTTTCTTCCACTACCCTTTCCATGTTCCCATTACCTTCAGCAAGCACTTCAGCTGGTCATGGTTCTTTGCCGGTGGGGTGACCCAAACTTTCATTCCCAAAGATTCTGGGCCATTGTTAGTCCTGCTTGAATTAGTTTGTTGCAATTTTCCATTGACTTTAATCACAAGGCATGGCAGTACTAGGAGATGCCCTAGAGGATCTCCTGCATTCCAGGAAAAGTCTTCTTTACCCCCATTATGTAGATGTAGTCCTATTTCCCCTTGATAGTCAGGATCAATCACCCCAGCCAGTACAGTAATTCCCTTCTTTGCCTGTTGATTCACAAGTAAGAGGAGCCCAAAGTGGCCAGGTGGCACTCTTAACTTCCAGTTCAATGGATTCATTTTTAGGTTCCCTGGTGTTAGCACTCCTCTTTTGGGACTAAAACCTGTAGAGCAGCAGAGCTTAAGGTTGCAGGGACAGGAAGCAAAAATTTTCCTACTGGATCACTTGGGGTAATAGTGAGTGGTTTCACTTCCATTTCCACCCCTTGATTCCTGGACCCATGAATTCTGGTTATGGGAGAAACAGCACCATAGAGAGGACGCTGATTCAGAGCATACATAGCCTCCTGGAGAACATTGCCCCACTCCTGCAAGGTATTGCCAACTAGCTGGCAGTATAATTGAGTCTTTAAAAGGCCATTCCAAATTTGATGGAAATAATAGATGGGTCATGCTTTTTAATCTGTTCTGTCTTTTGACTAGGGAATTTAAACCATTTACTTTAAAAGTAACTGCAAATAATAATAAATTTCTGTCATTTTGCTTTAAAAAAAAAAGGCCATTCCACCGTTCTATTAATCCAGCTGCTTCAGGGTGATGGTGAACATGGAAGACCAATGAATTCCATGGGCATGTGCCCATTCCCACACATCATTTGCTGTGAAATGGGTTCCTTGATCAGAAGCAATACTGTGTGGAATGCTATGGTGGTAGATAAGACATTCGGTAAGTCCATGGATGCTAGTTTTGGAAGAAGCATTACAAGCCAGAAATGTAAACCCATAGCCAGAGTACGTGTCTATTCCAATTAAAACAAATCGCTGCCCCTTCCATGGTGGAAGTGGCCCAATGTAGTCAACCTGCCACCAGGTAGCAGGCTGGTAACCTTGAGGAATGGTGTCATATCTGGGGCTGAGTGTGGTTCTCTGCTGCTGGCAGATTGGGCATTCAGCAGTGGCTGTAGCCAAGACAGCTTTGGTGAGGGAAGTCCATGTTGCTAAGCCCATGCATAACCTCCATCCCTACCTCCATGGCCACTTTGTTCATGGGGCCTTTGGGCAATGACAGGAGTGGCTGGGGAAAGAGGCTGAGCATTAGCCACAGAGTGGGTCATCTTATCCACTTGATTATTAAACTCTTCCTCTGCTGAAGTCACCCTCTGGTGAGCATTCATGTGAGACACAAATATGTTCATGTTTTTTGCCCACTCAGAAAGGTCTATCCACATAGGTCTTCCCCAGACCTCCTAGTCAACAAATTTCCAATCATGTTCCTTCTAAGTCCCTGACCATCCAACCAAACCATTGGCAACAGCCCATGAATAAGTGTACAAATGCACCACTGGCCATTTCTTCTTCCAAGCAAAATGAAATACTAGATGCACTTCTCAAAGCTCTGCCCACCGGGAGGATTTGCCCTCACTGCTATCATTCAAAGATGTCCCAGAAAAGGGTTGCAGTGCCACAGCTGTCCACTTTCGGGTGGTACCTGCATATCGTGCAAAACCATCTGTAAACCAGGCCCGAGTTTTCTCATCCTCAGTCAACTGATTGTAAGGGACTCCCCAAGAGACCAAAGCTGTGGGCTGGGAAAGAGAAGGTAACATGGCAGGGGTGGTGACCATGGGCATTTGGGCTACTTCCTCATGTAAATTACTTGTGCCTTCACGACCTGCTCAAGCCCTATCTTGTATATACCACTTCCACTTTATTATGGAGTGCTGTTGTGCATGCCCAACTTTATGGTTTGGTGGGACAGGCAATACCCAGCTCATGATAGGCAACACACGTCTCATGGTAACATGATGGCCCATGGTTAAACGTTCAGTCTTTAGTAAGGCCCAGTAACAAGATAAAGCTGTTTCTCAAAAGGGGAGTAGTTATCTGCAGAGGATGGCAAGGTTTTCCTCCAAAATCCTAAGGGTTTGCATTGTGATTCCCCTATAGGGGCCTGCCAAAGGCTCCAGACAGCATCTCTATTTGCCACTGAATCTTCCAGCACCATTGGATCTGCTGGATCATATGGTCCAAGTGGTAGTGCAGCTTGCACAGCAGCCTGGATCTGTCACAGGGCTTCCTCTTGTTCCAGTCCCTAATCAAAACTAGCAGTTTTTCTGGTCACTTGGTAAATGGGCTGGAGTAGCACACTCAAATGATGAATGTGTTGTCTCCAAAATCGAAAGAGGCCAACTAAGCGTTGTGCACCTAACCATCACACAAGGTTACTTGGGTGAGTCCATTGAGCTGTAAAGCAGGAGTTGCAGCTACACCGAGATTTCAGGCACAGCTGGCACATGGGCAGGACAAAGTCTCCAGTCTCTGGCAGTATACCTACAAACTCCAGCATCACATATAGGTTTGAATAGAAGGGACTGATGGACCATGTGCAGGGAGGACTTATTTGAGTCCAACTCTGTCACTCTCAGGAGCAAAGATTCCAAAGTAGAGCCCACTGATAAGGCATCAATCTCTGGAACAATCCCCCTTATATAGGACCTGGATGTCTCCAGAGCCCTCAGGAGCCCCTCTGTGTGGGATGATATCCATTTTGGTGTTCTATAAGATCCTACTGAGGAGTGCATAAGCGTTACCTCAGAGATGACCACCCAACTCTCTTTGAAGTCTCTTAGCCACATGATCTCATTTGTTTTTACCTTTTCCCCCTTTTATTCAAGGTCTTTTCCAGTCATGTTGCCAGTTGGCATTTGGTATTAATCCCTCATTGCCAGGGATGCTTATCCCTGGGAGTCATGTCCCATGCTGGGGGGAAGGTAATGCATTCATATGCTGAGATTGGCTTAGAGAGAGGCTACATTTGAGCAAGAAGGAGCCTATCAGGTGGCAACCCTGAGGCAACCCATAACAGTAGGCTAAGTTTCAATTACAAGAGCAAAGACTCGCATGGCTATTCATCAATAACAAACAAACAAGAACCCATTATTGCACCATCCTCACTTGCCAAACACTGCCCCAGCCCTCGGGGGACTGTTTCTGTTCCCTTGGAGAATGTGGCAGAGCTCTCCAGGCTGGGAATTCAGTATTCCCTCATTTATTGAGTGATTGTCTACCCACTGTGACCTTGCCCCACCCCTTGATCATTTGAACAACTTTATATATCTTTCATGTATAATCAGGTGAACTTCCTCCCATGAAACCCCCATCCCAGACACCCCCCAACAATGATCCTCTGCTGCCCCTATTGTAAACTTTCTGTGATATAAACCTTCCTTGAAGATGAGACCCATATAATAGCCAAATACAATTAATAGGAAAATGAATTTTAAAAGATAAGCTTAAATGTAAGAGATAAAATACATTGAAACTCACAAATAAAATCCTAAAAATAAAATAAAATTAAGGGATTGGGACTTCAAAAAATTAGAAAAAAATTTTTTTAAATTATTATTATTTTTTTTTCCTTTTATCACTGCATTATTGGGTGTCCAGTCTGTACCATGGCAGCTTCCCCTTTTCATTCTCCAGTGTCTCCCAAATTTTCATTTAATTTTCAATGAAGTTTTAGGTCACAGCAAAGTCACACACAGAATACTAGAGACTCTCATATACCCAACCTCCTTCCCCTTTCCTCAGCCCTTATTAAAATCTTTTTTATGTGGATGGTAGCATTGTTATAACTGTTATACAGATAGTGAAAAATAGCTACTAAACACTGTCAATGTTTTACAGTATAGTTTAGAATTTAGAAGGTACATTTTAATAATTTTTGATGATATTTATCAAGTCCTGTGTCCATTACTGTAAGATAATGAAAAACATTTCTCATGACCACTAAATACCCCTTGTTTTATCTTTTCTGTTCCTTCCTCCCCATCCCCCCGTGGCACATAACACTCCCCTGTTTTGACTCATTGGTTGACAAGATTCATAGTTACATGCAACAAAAGGTCTTGACACGCTGATTATCCTCCTCTATTAGGATCTACTCTTACTCTTAACAGACACCCACCTATCTATTTCTGGGTGAATCGGTCCTCCCAAAAATAGGGGTCCATCTCCTTTTCAATCACCATGTTAGTCTCCACTCCCTGACACAACAATTTATGACATGATGGACACTCACACACTCCCCAGAAGCCTGCTTCAGATGCACCCTGCCCTGAATGCCCCCCCCCAAGCTACACCCTAAAGCAGGGACATTACCATGTCATATTGTCATAAGAGCACTCCCACTCCTGCACTTTCAACATCATACCCATAATTCCCATGTTCACCTAGTCCCCATCCCATTTCTCCCCCCGGTATCCTGGGTATTCTAACCCACCCTTCCTAATCTACCCCCGTCAACCCTGCATTACCAAACCCAGTAATATTACTACCCACCTGTCCTATCCTTTGATATACTATACTCTATCACTTTGCCACACATTATGTCCGTATGGGTGATGATTCACAACCTTCTCTTCTCTTTCTCTCCCTTGTTAACCTATCTTTCAGACAATTGTTCTCAGAGATGGCTCACTTTCTTCAATTCAGATCAGTGAGGTCATATAATATTCATCTTTCAATTCCAGGCTTGCTTCACTCAACATAAGGTCTTCAAGATTCATCCATATTATTCCACGTGTTAGCACTTTATTCCTTCTTACAGCTGAGTAATATTCCATTGTATGTATGTACCACAATTTTTTATCCATTCATTTGTGGATGGGCACCAGGGTTGATACTAACTTTTGGCATTTGTGACCAATGCCGATATGATTGGTGTGCATATATCTGTTCGTGTCTCTGCTTTCAATTCTTCTGGGTATATACCCAGCAGTGGAATTGCTGGAAACATACAGAAGATTTATTGTTAGTTTTCTGAGGAACTGCCAAACTGTCCTGAACAGTGGCTGGACCATTCCACGATCCCACTAGCAGAGGATGAAGGTTCCTATTCCTCCACATCCTCTCCAACATTCATACTCTGCTGTTTTTTTGATAGTTGCCATTCTGATGGGTGTAAGATGATATTTCAAATTAGTTTTGATTTGCATTTCCCTAATAGCTAGTGATGTCGAGCATTTTTTGACGTGCTTTTTAGCCATTTGTATTTCTTCCTTGGAGAAATGTCTTTTCAGGTCACTTGCCCATTTTTAAAATGGGTTGTTTCTCTTTTTATTTTCCAGGTGTAGCATTTCTTTCTATTTGCAGGATATTGGACTCCTATCAAATACATGGTTGGTAAATAATTTTTCCCATTGGTTAGGCTGCCTTTCTATTTTCTTGAATATGTCCTTTGAGGTGAAGAATTCTTTAATTTTGAGAAGATCCCATTTATCTATTTTTTCTTTTGCTGTTCATGCTTTGGGTGTGAAGTTCATGAAACCATTTCCTATTACAAGGTCCTGTAGATGCTTCACTACATTATCTTCCAAGGTCTTTATGGTTTTGGCTCTTATATATAGATCTTTGATCCATCTTGAGTTGATTTTTGTAGAAGGTGTGAGATGGTATTCCTCTCTCATTCTTTTGGATATGGATATCCAGATCTCCAAGCACCACTTGTTAAAGAGGCCATTCTTTCCTATCTGAGTGGGTTTGGTGGCCTCATCAAATATCCAATGACTGTATATGCAAGGATCTATATCAGAACTCTCAACTCAGTTCCATTGGTCAGTATGTCTATCCTTGTACCAATACCATGCAGTTTTGAGAACTGTAGCTTTGTAGTGTGTTTTAAAGTCAGGTAATGTGATACCTCCAACTTCATTTTTCTTTTTCAATATGTCTTTGGCAATTTGGGGCCTCTTACCTTTCCAAATATATTTTGCAGTTAGTTTTTCCAGTTCATTAAAAAATACACTGTTGATATTTATTGGGATTGCATTAAATCTGTATATTGGTTTGGGTAGGATAGACATCTTGATGATGTTTAGTATTCCTATTCTATAACAGGGAGTATTCTTCCATTTATTTAAGTCTTCTTTGATTTCCTTTTAGTGCATTGTGTAGTTTTCTGTATATAAGTCCTTTACATCTTTAGTTAAATTTATTCTTAAATATTTGATTCTTTTACTTATTATTGTAAATGGTATTTTTTCTTGATTTCCTCCTCAGATCACACATAATTGGTGTACAGAAATTCTACTGATTTTTGAGCATTGATCAGATTGCGACATTACTGAAATATTTTATAAGTTCTAGAAGCTTTGTTGTAGATTTCTCAGGGCTTTCTACATATAGGATCATATCATGTGCAAATAATGAAATTTTTACTTCTTTTCCAATTTGGATGCATTTTATATCTTTTTCTTGCCTCAGTGCTCGACCAAGTATTTCTAAGACAATGTTAAATAGGAGTGGTCATAGTGGGCATCCTTGTCTGGCTCCTGATCTCAGAAGGAAGGGTTTTAGGATTTCACCATTGAAGATGATGTTAGCTTTGAGTTTTTCATATATACCCTTTATCATATTCAGAAAGTTTCCTTTTGTAGTGTTTTTATCAAGAATCTGTGCTGTAGTTTGTCAAATGTTTTTTCTGCATGTATAGAGGTGATCATGTGATTTTTTTCTTTCAATCTGTTTATGTGATGTATTACATTGATTGATTTTCTTATATTGAAACATCCTTGCATACTCTTGATGAAATCCACTTGGTCATGGTGTATTACCCTTTTGATATGTTGTTGAAAGTGTTGAGCAAGTATTTTGTCAAGGATTTTGGCATCTAGTTTCATTAGAGAAATTGGTCTGTAATTTTCCTTTCTTGTGGTATCTTTGGTTTTGGCATTAGGGTAATGTTGGCATCATAGAATGAGTTAGGCAATATTCCTTCCACTTCTATTTTTTGGAAGCTTAAGCAAAATTTGTGTTAGCTCTTTCCAGAATGTTTGGTAGAATTCAGCTGTGAAGCCATCTGGCCCTGGGCTCTTCTTAGTTGGGAGGTTTTTGATGACTGTGTCTATCTCTTTACTTGTAATTGGACTATTGAGTTCATCAATTTCTTCTTTCATCAATGTAGGCTATTTTTGAGTTTCTAGAAATTTGTCCATTTCCTCTAAATTATCATTCTTGTTGGCATATAATTTTTCAAAATATCCTTTCATGATACTCTATTTCTGTGGGATCAGTAGTAATATCCCCTTGCTCATTCCTTATTTTGTTAATTTGTTTTTGTTCTCTCTTTTTCTTTGTTAGTCTGGCTAAGGGTTTGTCAATTTTATTTATGTTCTCGAAGAACCAGCTTTTTGTTTTGTTTATTTTTTCTAGTGCTTTCTTATTCCCTATTGCATTTAGTACTGCTCTAATCTTTGTTATTTCCTTCTTTCTACTTCCTTTAGGTTTAGTTTGTTGTTATTGTTTGAATTCCTCCAAGTGTGCAGTTCAGTCTTCAATTTTAGGTCTTTTTTTCTTTATTAATATGTGTATTTATGGCTACGAACTTCCCTCTCAGGACAGCTTTCACTGCATCCCATAGGTTTTGGTATGTTGTATTGTCATTTTCATTAGTTTCAAGTTAGTTACAGATTTCTTTTCCGATTTCCTCCTTGATCCACTGTTTGTCTAAGAGTGTGTTGTTTAACTTCCATATCTTTGTGTCTAACCTGTTTCTCTGGCCCTTAGTGATTTCCAATTTAATTTCATTGTGGTCAGAGAAATTACTTTGTATAATCTCAATCATTCTGAATTCATTGAGAGTTGTTCTGTAGCCTAGCATGTGGTCTATCTTGGAGTATGTTCCATGTGCACATGAGAAGAATGTAAATCCTGCTGTATTTGGGTGTAATTTTCTGTATATGTCTATTAGGTCTAGGTCCTCTAATGTATTGTTCAGAATCTTTGTTTCTTTATTGATTCTCTGTCTAGATGTTCTGTCTAATAGTGATTGTGGTGTATTAAAGTCCACCACTATAATTGTAGAGGCATTTTTTCTTTACTTAGTTTTTCCAGAGTTTGCCTCATGCATTTGGAGGCAAACTGATTAGGTGCATAAATGTTTATGATAGAATTAAGATAGAATTAGTCATCAAAAGCCCCTGATCAAGAAGAGCCCAGGGAGGGAAGATGGCATCAGTTTAGGAGGGCATTCACTGACTCGCTCTCTGAGGATGGCTGATTGGGGACAGGGTCCTGACCAGGGGTCTGTGCTGGGGGTGCATGGAGCAAGAACCTTTGGAACATTGCTCTGGAGGGAGCTGGATGGCACAGATTACTCGGGAAGGATTCATGAGTTTTTCCCTGCCTGTGGTGGTAAACACCGACAACTGAGCCCCACCCTTAGGGAAAAAGGCTGGTTTGAGCCTTGACTCCCACTGGAAACCCAGTGAGAGGGAGGTGAGAGGGAACGTTCTCTGAGAGTGGGAGGATTGTGGTGGAGGGTCGAGAGAGCTTTCCTTTCTGTGGATTTTGCTGCCTGGTATACCTTGCAGCTTTGGGGAACAAAATAGCTGGTGTGAAGCAGGACCAGGCTGAGGGGAGTGGTGAATCTTCTGAGGAAGGTTGATTTACCTAGCTCCCCAGGGATATGCCCCAACCCATGCCAGCAACCCATTGAGAGGGAGCATTCTCCAAGAGTGGAAGGGTTCTGACAGAAGGTGGAGAGGGGTTTCCTTTCTGTAGATTTGGCTGCCTGGAATCCTCATAGCTTTGGGGAGAGATAAGCCAACTTGAAGCAGCACCAGGCCGAGGGGAGAAGCAAATCTACTGAGAAAGCCTGATTTACCCAAGAGCCTGGTGATACTCAGGCTTGGTCCAAGAGGGGGCAGAGTCAGCCAATTTTGTTATTAGGCACTGACTAGCGTTAGAGCTTCAGCTCCCCTGAGGAGGCTAGGAAGTGGGAAGTGTTTGATTAGTGTCCACAAGCCGAGTTAGGGTCTCCCCAGTGAAGGGGGTGTTCTAGAAGAGGACATATGTTGGGTCCCTTATTTCGCAAAAAAAAAAGAAAGAAAGAAAGAAGACAGTCACTTAAAAAAATTTTTTTTCTTTTTAAATTAATTTTAGTAGTTAAAATATGCCCCCAAACCTGAAGATAAAACCTTGCAGGGAAATTTATTGATGAACACAAGCAGATGGAGAGGTTCCACAGAAGCCCAAGTAGGTACAATGATCTTCCTTAGCTTTGTTTGACTGCTTTCTTGCGTGGTTGGTTGGTTTTTGTTTGTTTGTTTGTTTGTTTGTTCACTTATTTGTTGTCACTTGCTTTTCTTTCCTCTTTCCTCCCCCCTTCTTTTTTCTTTCTTTCTTTCTTTTTTTATTTTATTTTAAATTAGGTGCTGCTAGCTTGTCTTTTCTTTGCTGTGCTTCTTCTTCAGTGATTTCCCATTCTCTGTCTATATTGATTTTATATCCCAACACAATCTATTTTACTTCCTTAATCTTTCTTTCTTCTTTTTAAAAGATTTATTTATTTATTTATTTATTTACTTACTTACTTATTTATTTACTTACTTACTTATTTCACCTCCCATTGTGTTGTGCTTACTGTCTGATTTCTGTGTGTTCTTCTGTGTCTGCTTGTCTTCTCTTTAGGTGGCATAGGAAACTGATCCTGGGACCTTCCAGAGTGGGAGACAAATGCTCAATCTCTTGTGCATCTCAGATCTCTGGTCTGCTGCATCTCTTATTGTCTCCCCTCTGAGTCTCTTTTTGTTGTGTCATGTTGCTGTACCAGCTCTCCAAGAGAACCTGCACTCTGTGTGGGCCAGCACTCCTGTGTATGCCAGCACTCCATGCAGGCCAGCTTGCCCTTCACCAGGAGGCCCTGGGAATCACCCCTGGAAGTCCCATATGTGAGACAGAGGACCAATTGCTTGAACCACATCTGTTTACCTTTTTTCTTTTTTAATATAAGCATTTATGGATATGAATTTCCCTCTCAGTATGGCTTTTGTTGCATCCCATAGGTTTTGATATGTTGTGTTGTCATTTGATTTGTTTCAAGGTAGTTACTGATTTCTTCTGAGATTTCCTCTTTGACCAACTGTTTGTCTAGGAGTATGTTGTTTAACTTCCATATTTTTCTGCTTAATCTGGTTTTCTGCCCATTACTTATTTCCAGCTTCATTCCATTGTGGTTGGAGAAATTACTTTTTACAATTTCAATCTTTCAGAATTCATTCAGATTTGTTCTGTGGCCTAGCATGAGGTCTATCTTCGAGAATGATCCATGTGTATTCAAGAAGAATGTATGTCCTGCTGTATTTAGGTGTAATGTTCTGTATATGTCTATTAGATCCAGATTCTCTAATGTATTATTCAAAGTCTTTGTTTCTTTATTGATTCTCTATCGAGATGTTCTGTCTATTGGTGATAATGTTGTATTAAATTCCCCCACTATAATTGCAGAGACATCTATTTCTACACTTAATTTTTTCAGTGTTTGCCTCATGTATTTTGTGGTGCTCGGGTTAAGTGCATAAATGTTTATTATTGTTCTTTCTTCTTGGTAGATTAATCCTTTTGTTACTATATATTGTCCTTCTTTGTCTCTTACAAGAGTTTTGCATTTGAAGTATACTTTGCATGTTATTAGTATAGCTACTCCCACCCTTTTTTGTTGTTTGCTTATAAAATTGTTTTCCAACCATTCACATTCAGCCTGCTTGCATCCCTGCATTTAAGGTGGGTTTCTTGTAGACAGCATATAGATAGGTCAACTTTCTTTATCCATTCTGCCGATCTGTGTTTCTTGACTGGTGAGTTTAATCCATTAACATTCAATGTTATTTGGTGAAGGAATTCCTTACATTAGCCATATTTTCTTTAGGTTCATGTATGCTATGTTTTGTTTTTATTTCTTGTTTCATCTTTTTAGTTGTTCTTACACTCTCTTCCAACTCTCTCTCTCCTGTTTTTTCTTTCTACCTGCAGAACTCCCTTAAGTATTTCTTGAAATGCAGGTTTCTTATTGATATATTCTCTTAATTTCTGTTTACCTGTAAATATTTTGAGCTCTCCCTCACTTTTGAATGCCAGTTTTGCTGGATAGAGTATTCTTGGCTGGAAGTTTTTCTTTTAGGATTTTAACTCTATCTTACCATTGCCTTCTTGATTCCATGATTTCAGATGAAAAGTCAGCACTTAATCTTATTTAGCTTCTGTTGTATGTGATAGTTCTCTTTTCTCTTTCTGCTTTCAGTATTCTTTCTTTGTCTTGAGCATTGGACAATTTGACAAGTATGTGTCTTGAAGTAAGCCTCTTATGATTTATTCTGATTGGAATGCACTGCACTTCCTGGACATGTACATCTATCTCCCTCAATAGAGTAAGGAAATTTTCAGACATTATTTCCTCCAACAATCCCTCGGTCCCCTTTCCCTTCTCTTCTCTCTGCAATGCCTGCAATATATATGTTTTTGCTTTTCATGTTGTCCTTCAAATCCCTAAGTGCTTGCTGATTTTTTCTATCTTTTCGTCTATTTGTTCCATCATTTTTATTTCACATTTATTATCTTCCACATTGCTGATTCTTTCTTCTGCCTATTCAAATCTGCTGTTGTGTGCTTCCAGTGTATATTTGATTTCTTGATTGTGTCATTCAGCACCATCATATCCATTATCTTTTTATGTATGTTTACAATTATTTTCAGTATGTTTTCCCAATATCTTCTTAGTATCCTTAATCTCTTCATTCACTTCATTAAGTTGATTCATGATATTTGTTTGGACATTTCTGATTAGTTTTTCCATGTTCTGTATCTCCTCCTGGTTTTTAGTTTGTTCATTGGAGTGGGCCATGTATTCCTGTTTCTTAGTATGGCTTGTAATTTTTTTTTTTTTGGTTCTAGGCATCTGTTTATGTTGATGGGTTTATTCAGTTGATTATTTTCTTTTTCTATTCTATGATTTTATATTGCTGTTTTCCTGTGTGTGGTAAGGTTTCCCTTTGATAATTAATTCCTCTTATTCTATTTCCTTGTTGCTGTCTATGTTCATCTGAAAGAAAAAAATTTAAGATCAAAAAAAAGGAAAGAGATAGAAAAAATGAATAATAATAATAGTAATAATTAAAAGAGCAACCATACAAGTTCTAGGAAATTGAAAAATTAATACTAGTAAGAAGTATAGGAATAGATAAGAAAAGTGGAATAGGAAAAATGAAACAAAAACATAATTGTGAAAAATATATAGAATAAATTTAAAGTCTGGAATGTTGAGAAGAGGGGGGAAAGAAAATAGAAAAGAGAGAAAGGAAGAAAGTAAACAAGAGAAAAAAGAAAAAGAAAAACAAGAAAAATTGGAGATGAAATAAAAGAGGTGGAATGAAAGAACAACAGAAAATAAGAGATATAAAGATCAATGAGAAAATAAATAGTATAGGTATAGTATATCTGTAAACAAGAGAAAAAATGAAAAACAAACAAGCAGAGAAACAAAGGAAGGGGACACACAACAAGCAAGAAACAAGACATCTGTGACTCATTTAAAAAAAGGAGACAGATAAATAAAAAAATAGAAAAAAATAAACATGGATAAACAGGCTTCTTTCTTAGACCCCTAAGGATCTCCTCAGGCTACGGATGTTTATCAATCACTCACCCTGCAGCCTGTCCTCTGCAGGTTTGAACTGGGTTTTAGGGAGTATAATAAGGGAAACTTTTTAAAACAGGGAATCATTTTTTTTTTTAATAAAGAGTTCCAAGAAAACCTAAAGAAGGAGAATATCTGTATGTTCCCTGTCATAAAGTTTCAGTTGGATGCCTGATAACCTGGTAGATCACCTCTCAAAGAAGAGCCAGGAATTGAATCAGGGACCTCATATATTCTAAGCAGGAATTCCTTCACTGAGCTATTCTGCCTCCTTGGGTTAATTAGCCCCTTTTTCTTTGGGTGGCTGGGTTAGATTCCTTGCAGTCTGGCCCAGAGTGGTCCTGAACACCTACTTGTCTCTGTCTTCTCTCTGATGTAACTCTGCTCTTTTCCTAGGCATCTGGCCATGACTGCCTGCGTGAGGAGATCCCCCTCCACTCTCCCTGCTGAGTCAGTGTCACTTCCGATATTCAATGGGGGCCCAGCTGGCTCAACTCACTGCAAAGAAATCACTCTCCACCCTCCCAGACCCCTTTCCCTCAAGGAACCTGTCATCACACTACCTTTTGGAGCAGGAGGCCAGGAACTCCACCTTGTCTATCCACCCTGAGGGCCAGGTATGTGTGCCACTTCCAGCCACTGAGGTAAGCAGCCCACGATTTTCGCCTGGATTCCCTATCTGTCCAGTACCCTCCTAGATGACTCCAAGCACCTTCCCAAGGAAATAGATTTTTGCTCTACTCTCAGTTAGATACAATTCACCAGGAGTCTTACCATTACTTAATATCTTAGAGGTAGGAGAGGGGATCATTTCCTGGCAGCCAGGAGGTTTAATAATTCAAGTTTAGTTGTTTTGGTTTCTTTGTCTCTCTGAACCTCACTCTTCCAGGAATTGTGAGGCAGTGTTCTGATTTGCTGTACCCCAAAGCAGGTCCCCAAGTCAGCCTCTGGATTTTTCTCTGTTATTTTAGTGATATCTAAGCCCTATCTGCTTAACCCATTGGCCATCTTCCCACTGAAATTCTCACATTGTTGATGAAAACCTTTGAATCACAAAAGTCTTTAAGGTTGAAGAGGTCCCATTTATCAATGTTTTCTTTGGTTGCTCCTGCTTTCAGTGTACAGTTTAAGAATCCACCACCTACCAGCAGATCTTGAAGATGTTGCCCTAAATTTTCTTTTGGGAGCTTTATTTTTCTACTTTTTATATTTAGGTCTTTGATCCATTTTGAGTTAATTTTTGTGTAAGGTATGAGATAGGGGTCCTCTTTTTTTCTTTTGGCTATGGATATACAGTTCTCCCAGGACCACTTGTTGATAGACTGTTCTGCCCCAGCTGGGTGGGTTTAACATCCTTGTCAAAAATCACTTAACCATAGATGTGACAGTCTGTTTTTGAATGAAAATTTGATTCCATTGTTCTAAGTGTCTATCTTTATGCCAGCAGTATGCTCTTTTCACTAACGTAGCTAAGTAATCTGATAGTGCATTCAAACACATTGCCAGGCGAAACACTCTCAGTACTTGCACATCCCACAGTGCAAGTGGCAGAAATAGAGCTATCTTTCACCAAAGTAAAGATAAGCATAACACATTTGATTTTTGCACAATCTTACTTTTTCTATCAATTCATTGTTCCACCTCTTTTCTCTCTCTTTCTCTCTCTCTTTAAATTTTAGGCTGTGCTGGAGATTGAACCAACCCAAGTTCTCATACATGGGAAGGAGACACTCAACCATTGGGCTCCACCTGCTCCCTCTTTTCTTATTTTACTTAATTCTAAATTTTATTTGGAATTGTATCAATATATTTATTCTTGTTTTCACAGATGTAATAAAGAAGCTGTGCAGTTACTAATCCCCCAAAATTAATTAATTTCTTAATTCATTCATTCAAATATTTATGAGTTATTGGTAGGTACCAGGTACAATATATGTACCAGACATATACTGACAAACAGAACATACAAGATTTTGTCTTCATAGAACATTATTATGTGGAACAGGAAGATGATAAAAAAGCAAAATATTACACATATAATATTATACCAGGAGGAATATGTGTTATTTTAGCCACATCCTAAGGGTCTCCCCATTAAACATTCTCTCTTTGTGACATCAGAATAATTAAAATCTTTGAAAATACTCTGCAAGTTCATTATATATATGAAAAACTCGATTTCATTTCTTTCATTTTATTGGTTTTTTTATCTGCCTCCTTGTTGGTATTAAGTTTTGAATATAATTTTGCAGAGGACAATAGGACACAAAGCAATTCCTGCTTGTGGGAATATGAATGATGCTCATTGTGGAGGTGTGAGTGACTATGTAGTATTTTCAGTGACTTCCAAAGGAAAGCCTGAGAGTGGAGACATCATGAGGAATGGATGGGGAGTTATTCCTCTTTTTATCTGCTTTTTGCATCTTTCCCTGTAGATTATGACCAAATAGAATCTTCTCTTTTATTATCTAGCAACTTTTAAGAGAATCAATGGAATTTTTTCTATATGGCCTTTTGAAAATGTATGGCAAGATAATTTATTAAAAGTTAAACTGAATGTAAAATTTTCCTCTATTTTTCTTCTTTCCCTACCTAATTCAAGAAGGTAGTTGGGCTCTGCAAAGAAGAATCTGCCAAAAGTGTATAATCAACTCATTGAAGTGGTCCCACAGAGTGAATTGGAGACTCAGAGGAAGGTGGACTGGAGTGGAAAAGGAGATTCCTAGACATTGGGAAAGGACAGGGAACTACATATTGATACTGTCCTGGAGTAGATGGCAACAATACAGAGGGAAATTGTGAACCTAGAGGCCTAAGTCTGCTAATGGTTCTCCTGGCCTTGTCAAGCTGCCTCTGCTCAAGTAGGGCATGGAAGAAGCTGAGCCAATGCTTCAGGAGAAATGGTGTGGTGAGCCTCTTTTCCAATGCCTTGGTACTTCATTATATCCTGGAGAATATTGCAGAACCATAGGCAGTGGAGGGTACTCTAAGAAGAAATAATGTAATGTTTTCTACCATTTGGTAAGCAGGCACCTCTGACATGAGGTTTCATTTACTTAGTGAAATATCATGAAGAAATTCTTAGTGCACATATAATTTTATGCACAGATTCACTCTGATAAATATCTATCTTTAATTGAGCCATTCAGTGTAGAAAGGTTTACTGAATAAGGTCTACATGTCAGATGCTATGCCAGATGCTCTTGAAAATTAAATGACTAGCAGAAGTTCCCTCATAGTTTGGAGAGAAACAGGGTCAAGTCAAATATTGTTTTACTTATCTTTTTGCTGTAAAGCAAATAAACCCCAAAAGGAGAGGTTGAACAAAATTCACTGCAATCATGACTTTTCAGATTGGCAATTTGAGGTTCTTCTAGTCTGGTCCAGGCTCAGATGCACTCAAGTAGACTTACTCATGTACCTGCAAAACATGGTCATGTCAGCAAGTGGCCTCCAGCATAAATTTGGAGGCTTGACTGAAGCAGAGAACAATAGATGTTCACTTGAGTAAACTCCTAAACCTTGCAGAGAGGTGATCACAAAGGTCCTGAGCTCAGTCCTTTTATGTTGAGGACAATTATACCCTGTTCCAGAGGCCCCAAAAGGAAGAACATGAAAGGGCTAAGGATATTCACAATAACATTTCCTGGGTCTCAGGGCCAGTAGATAAAATAACCGTGGCCCAAGTTCCACTTTTAAGTGATGGCACTTGTAGGATGCAGATCACACAATCCCATTCTACTGTATAGCTATGATGGATCTGCCCTTTGGAGGAGTCACCATACATTTGTTTATTAAACAAATGTGTATCAAGCACCCACTATGTTTCTGATACTGTTGTATTTTCTGGAACTGCAAAGGTGAGTTAGACCTGGTCTACACTCTAATCCAATAGAGGTCTACCCTCTATTTGGAGGAGACAGATTGGTGACTAAAAATCTCCCATCAACCATGGTTAGTACCAAAATGGGTGATAATCAGGTTCTCTGAAAACATTAGGCAGGAAAATTACCTAGTTAAGACATAGTAAGCTGTGACCTAAGTATAATAATAACAGCAAATATTCACATGGTCTTATTCTTTACTAGCCACTCACTGTTTTCAGTGTTCCAATATATTAGCCTATTTTATCCCATACAACACTATGTAATTGATAAAGTACTCCCTATTTTACAGATGATGGAACTAAGGCATGGAAAGTTCAGCTTAAATATCTATGATTATATGACCAGAAAAGGGTGGAACTGAGCCTGAAATGCAGGAGCCCAACTCTCTTAAACAACTTGTATCTCTGAGGCAGGATGAGCCAGGGGAGATAAAGCCCTCTAGTTAGAGGGAACAGCCTGTATGAAGACTCAGAGGCAAAAGGAACTGTGAGGGTTTCTGAGTGGACATTTTGTGACTAGGCCCAGAGAAACGGGTTGCAAGGAGTCAAATGAGAGGTTTAGAGGAAAGCAACAGTCCATCATAGTTATCAGTCCCTGTTCCCCACTCACTCTATCTCAATGGATAGCCACTTTTTTGAGGGCAGGGAGAAGTTTCAATTCATTTTTAATTATAAAATCTCTATTTCACCATCACTAATCCCCTGTTTCAAAAATTGTCATGTTTTTCATGTTGCCATGTTTAGGGTCAAAGTGGGTACATGGAACTGAGTTATGTCAATTATGATGTCACAGAAGAGTTACCAGAAGCCTTGGAAGCCTTGGTTCTCATTCAGATCCTATCTGCTCTTCCATGAGGTTGGCAATCTAAATTCTGCCTTTGGGAGAGTAAACTTGGCTACCAACTCATGTATATTAGAACTAAATCAGGCACCCAGCTCAGAAGAAGTTGGAACATCACCTACAACTAGGAGGAGGGATGAAAATCCTTCAGGGACTGTTCTTGTTTTCACATCCACCTACACAAGATGAAACAGTGATCTGGAATGAAGAGGCCTTTGAGCTTTTAGGTAAGGAAGGAAGGAAAATTGCCTCTGATTGAAGAAAGCTTGGTTGTGAAGGGTCTGATTTCTTCTTGGTCAGATTTCCTTTGATTGCTCTTGGACCTATTTCCCCATGGGTCAAAAAAAAATAAAGGCCTTGGAGTGAAACAATAAGCCCACTGAGTCTTTCACTGAAGAAGTACTCCTCATCATTTGGTAGACAATTAACATATAAATAGATAAATGAAGGGTAAATGATTGTGCAAACACAAAAATTCTACTTTGAGACTAAGGGGTTTTCCAGAATGGGCATAGGCATATTACCCAATTATCAGGTCTGTAATCTAATTCTTTTATATAGATGCAAAACGATCAACTAAGTAGGCAACTGGGGTAGAGGAGTGTGGGACTGAGAAAGAGTGGTTAGGAGATTCATGCTACATCTTTATTACATTTTCTAATTAGATTGCATCTTTGGAAGACTTAAGAATATAAAATCGATCAGGACTTTATGGGAGTGGTGGCATGATGGGAGCATTTTATAAGAGTAGTGGCATGATGGGATACTGTGTTCCATCATGTCACCACTCCCATAATTCCTAATCGATTTTATTTTCTCTATCTTTTTGAATTCTACTGCTCTATCTTGAGTTCAGGCACTTCTATATCTTCTGCCAACTTCTTGCAAAGAGCCTAATATTCTATAACAATAGAGCCGCAACTCAGGTTAACAATTTTAATTCCTATTTTCCCTAAATTCATATTCTGCTATAATTCCTAGCTGTATACTCTTACCCTAGCCAGTTTCTTCCCTCCCCCACTTCTCTGGTTTTCCCCAATGTGCCCCTCGAGTGACCCATTCCTTCTTCCTGTTTCCTTTTATCCTCTGCCTGATCTTTAACACCCTGTTTGGTGGTTCCTTCTCTCTATCCTATGTCTCTTGCTGTATTTTCACATTCTCCACATGCCTGCCACCACAAAACTTATGTTTCCATCTTTTTCTTTCTTCATCCTGCACTCTTCAATCTTTCCCTGTTATTCATAAATCTATGGATATCTTTAGGCTAACATCACCTTAATTCTACAAACCTTGGTTAAGGTTTTTGTGTCGTGGTCATCTGAGGTTTGTGGAATCAATGCTTTAGATGTGGATGCCTATTTTCTACCTTCCCCTGAAGGATTAACCTAATAAAGACATGTGAAGAGAGATTCTGATTTGAGAAAGGCAATTTTAACTTTGTTTTGTTGCTTGTTATGAGGGGTACAAAGAAGACCTGTAAGAGACTTAACTAAATATACAAATTATTTCTTTCTAAATGTGATTCATTCTATATTAGCTTTCCTTAAAAATAGGCTTAAAAGAGGTTACCATTTATCCTGTTTGAGTGTTCCCACTTGAAATTTACTTAGAAAATTAATTACATAGGAAACTTATTTCAGAGATTCACTTAATATTATTGATGCTTAGGAATACGAGACCATTTCCATGTTACAAAGGAGAAAATTCAATTGGCATTCAAACAGTAAATGCCAAAATAAAAACAAAATTAAAATGGAAGAACCTGCAATTATAAACATAAAATCTCAGTAGTGCTATAAGGCAATATTATCATTAATATAATTGTGCATAGGACATTGTCCACAGCAGTATCCCCAAAGGAGGAGCAATAACCAATGTTATTTCACACATTTGGGGGGGTGATAGGGATGGAGAAGCCTCCAGGGATGCATGAGATCAGTGCTGGCTTATAGCTTAAGACTCCTGGGCTCAGGCCACTCATGTCCACAACTGTCCTTTCTCAGAGGCTTCAAATCAAAAGAAGATTCTGAGAAGCCTACAGCATTGAAATCAATAAGTCCAAGTTCCCAACCCAGTGTGATTCCAAGGATATCAGGGAGGTCTTCTTCCTCAACTTCATCTGAGCAGACCTCAAATTCATCAAGCATCAATCTTCTTCAGAGCATCAATGTGTCAGGTGTGCATGTATTACCAAGGTGCACATGGTAAAGGGGGTTATTGTTGAGTGGCAAACCAAAATTACATTTTCATCCATGGGGAAATCATCTCTGTGTTTCAGGCTGATCTCTCCAAAGAGAGCACCACAGAACTGGCCCCCAATTATAACCAATGCCAAGTTTAGTCTACTCCTTGGATATCTTCCAGGAGTTGCAGAGGCATGTACCATTGAACCCACTGTCTAGGTGAAGGAGTAAGAGAAGCCCTGTACAGTGTCTATGAACTGGTTGGTCACAACAGAGCTAGTCTTCCACTTTGTGATCTTCTGCCATGTGTTCTCTTCCTTTGAGGCCATTCTGGAGCACACATAGTTGCATGAAGGAGGGATTAAGCTGCCACATCTTCTAAGAGGAGGTGTTGAAGAGGCAGAAGTCACCCTCAGCACTCTGCCAAGCTGAACAGGTGTACCAGCAGTTGTAGCAGAGGTTTATGGTGGTCATGAAGAAGGAAGTAAAAGAAAGGGGATAAATCTGTCAACACCTGCACTATAAGTTGAAAGAGCAGAAAAAGGAGCTGAACAGGCTGAGGTAAGAGCTGGTGAAGCTGCAAAGGCAGGAAAGCTGGCAGAAGAAACTGAGCAACACATCCTCTATCACAGAAGAAGCAGCACTTAATGACCCATGTTAAGACACCTTAACTTGGAGAAAGCATGGTTTTGGGCTGGGAAATGCATACCTTTATGTGAAAATCTCCATTCAGACTACTGTAATCCACCTCCCATTTAAAAACCTCTACTCCATCCATTGCAATGTCACAGACCCCCACCAAACTGCATGAGGTTCAACAGCTCCAGGAGGAACTTGACTGAAGAAGCCTCAAAACAGCTGACAACAGCTCAGGCTAAGAGGTGAGTGCAGCCCAGTAGGAGATAGAAGAAGCCTCATCTGAAAGTTGAGTTCTATGGAAACCTTAATATGAGCCACACTGTAAGTTGGGAAAAGAGAAATGGGATTCCATTGGAACATAGGAGACTGGGAAAGTGTCTCAGCATAGGCAGCTTTATGGGAATTGAATTTCTAAAGGAGAATGTACCTTAGATTTTTAAAATACAGATCATATTTTATTTAGTGTGAAGACACAACTTAATTTTATTATTATTTTTAAAGAAGATTTATATTACATATTACATTAAAAATATAGGGATTCCCATATACATAACCTCCTCTCCCTCCCACACTTTTCCCCATTAACAGCATCTTTCATTAGTGTGGTGCATTTGTTCCAATTGATGAACATATATCGAAGCATTGCTACTAACCATGGTCTATAGTTTATATTATGGTTTACACTTTGCACTGAACAATTTTATAGGTTTTGACAGAATGTATAATGGCTTATATCCATTATTGCAATGTGCAGAAAATTGCAATGTCTCCAAAATGCCCCATATTATACTTAGTCTTCCCTCTCCCTCCCCTCAGAACCTCTGGTGACTACTGTCTTTATATCAATGTTACAAATTCTTTCATTACCAGAACAATAATAAGTCCACTTTGGCCCATAGCTGCATTTCCCCCTTATGTTTTTTTCATTCCTCAATCTTGAGGACTTTGGGATGGTGATGCCCACTCTGCTTCTGATTGAAAGTGGGCTTAGATCCCATGGGACAGATGAGTGGGACAGTCTTGTTTGCTGTTGTAGATGCTCCCTGGTTTTTGTGATGGGCATTGTCCATTGTCATCCTTTTGTTAGTTTCTTGTTGAGTCCGATGAATTAGAGGGTTTGTATTGACTGCAACTCTGCTGAATTCAGGGCTCAAACAGCATATGAAGAGCCTGAAGATTTAAGTCTCTGAGACACATACATATTTAATGGATATAGTGCTAGTTAGAGATCCAAGTAAAAGGGGCATAAGAGTCATTGTGTAGGAAAATTATGAGTCCAACTCAAATGCATTGGGGGGATAAGTTATCATATATTCCAAGGTAAGGTCCCACTGATAAGCTGCCAAATTCCTGTTGTCATCTTCCCTGCCTATAGTGTCCAGATGTGTCTAGAACTCTCAGGGGTCCCCTTGCTTGAGACACTGTTTACTATGGCAGTCAGTAAGAACCTCCTAAAACATGCTTAAAGTGTAATCTCTGGAATGACCTACCAACTCACTTTGAAATATCTTAGCCATAAAAATTCATTTGTATTTAATGTTGTTTCCCCTTTTTGGTCAAGATTTTTTTTCTAAATGCATCGCTAGTTGGTGCTTTGTAATAATCCCTCAGTGCCAGAGACGCTCATCCCTGAAAGTCATATCCCATGCTGGGGGGGAAGTTAGTGAGTTTATATGCTGAGTTTGGCTTAGAGAGGCCACATTAGAGCAACAAGGAGGCTTTTAGGAGGTAGCTCTTAGGCAACATATAATACCAGGCTAAGTTTCAATTTCACAAGAACAGTGTTCATAAGTACAAGCTTCAATATCAAGGGCCTGACATATTGGTCTGTCCTTCTTCACTAGGCACTGCCCAAGTACTCTAGAGATTCTTGCCACTGTAATAGAGTATGTAGTAAGACTCCCCAGGATGGGAATTCAATATTCTTTTGGTTATTGCATGGGTCTCCACTCACTGAGACAATACCCTCTGAAAACTTGAATACATTCATGTTCCTTAGAGACATGCCCCAGGTGCACCCTTCCCCACA